>APFE031140510.1:18894-38589 GCA_000404065.3 Pinus taeda
TAGTATCTCCCTTTATAATTCAAATTTAATTCTTCCTAGGGGCTTCATAAAAATGTCTACTGCATTATCATACAATATTCAATATAAATTTCTTTTGATTGAAACTTCTCTCTAACAAAATCAAACTGAGTATCAATATGTTTTGTGTTTTTGTGAAACACACGATTGTTCGCTAGCTTGATGGAGATTTGGTTGTCACATTCGATTATTGTTGCATGTTTTTGTTCCTCTCAAACATCATGGAGAAGTCTCAACCAAATAGCCTGACAAGTGGCCGTGCACATTGCTTGATACTACGCTTCTACAGAAGATAAGGAAACAATACTTTGCTTCTTGATGCACCAAGCAATTTCCCTCGATCTAATGTTGAAAACATAACTAATTATGGATTTTTTGTCATCCATACTTCCTGTTGAGTTTGAATCTGAAAAACCTATTAAATTAACATCACAAGAAACAATGTACTTAATACCAAAATCAATGGTTCCTTGAAGGTATCTTAAGAAACCTTCTGTTTCTACCCAATGGTTCCCAAGCGGGGTTTGACATGAATTGACTTAACACACTCACTGAGAATTCCAAGTTTGGTCTAGTAGTAGTCAAATAAATCAAATTCCTAACTAGTTGTCTTTACAATGTGACATCCACCTCTTTGGAATCATCCTCCATTCGAATTTTAAGATTTTGTTGTAAAGGCAACTTTGCACTGCTCCATTCTCAATTTTTCAGTAAAACTCTAACATACTTCCCTTAAGTGAGAAATGTCTGCCCAGAGTCCCTCCAAACTTCCATACCCAAACAATAGTGCAATTATCTGAGGTCTTTCATTTCAAACAAATCTCGCGACATCTCCACTTTGATTTCTTTAATCAATTCATGAGCATTTCCAGTGATAACTAAATCATCAACATATAAAGAAGTTAAAATAATTTTCCCCTTTAAATCAAACAAAGTATACATATTTGGGTCGTTTTTGCTCCTCTTAAAACTATGCCGCAAGAAAAATGAGTCAATTTTTTCATACCATGACCTGGGTGCCTGTTACAAACCATATAATTCCTTTTTTAATTTACAGGCTACATTCTCCTACCCCCATTTGATAAGCCCTTCAGGTTGTTTTAAAAGAACTGTTTCTTTCAATTCTCCATTTAAAACTGTAGACTTGACATCTAGTTGGTTAGTCTCTGTAGGGCCACCAAATTAGCATACACTTTTAGTCCATTTTCACCTTTATCATCCTTTTATCACCATATTTCACCACATTATCATTATATTTCCATTACCGTATGGGTTCATATTTTTATTTTCCAAAGTTATTTCCTTTATGTATTTAAAGTGAATTTATGATTAAAAGTTAGAAACATAACATGTATTTGCTTATACCTAAAGGTGGAATGAGTTTGGTGACATGTGTAGGTGATTTGGAAGGTTCCAAGACACTCTTATGTGGTCTCCAAGTCTCAAATTCCAATTATCTTGAAGATCTAAAAGAGATTTGGGATAGGGGTCAAGCATATCTCTTGGAGAAAAATCATGGATAAAGGAATATGTGTCTCATATTAGTCGTAACCATATGAAGCTTTTGTGGATCTAGGAGGGATTAGTGGATCCCAATTAATGAATTAGCTTCTTGTGTTTTTGTATAAATAGGAGTACCTCTACCATTCCAAAAAGAGGACTCTTGGAGCATGCATCCTAACTTATGATGGAATAGAATAAAGTTTTCTTCCTACAATTTTAGATATAAATTGTCTTAGTTCAATATACGAACTTATGGAATAGTTTGTCACTTTGTTCTTAACATAATTGCGCTAACTCTAAAAGGATCAAAGAAACATTTCATTTCATCATAGATTTTATTTCTTTATATATTTTATTTTTATTTAATTACTTAGATGTTTGAAGATTTTTCGTTATTAATGAATGAGTTTTAGTTTAAATATTATCAACATATGAAAGGACAAACAAGGGTCTAAGTTAGGATCTCCTCCACTTGATATGAGTAATAATTGAAATTCATTTTATTTTTCTAGTTTCAAGTGATTTTTTGAATTTCCAGTTTTCCAATAATGGCATTAATGATGAATGAATTTGTAATGAAGAATATCAAGGACCTCCTTAGTTAGGAACCTCTTCTATTATTTGTTTATGCATCTTAAGCTATTGTCCATTAGTGGTTTTTTATTTCTGTTGATTAAGTAGTATTCTAGAAGAAGGACAAATCTGGTTCTCCTATGTTAGCAACCACTTCTCCTACTTATTAAATAGTGAATTAGAAATTACTTAGTTAAATTTTATATTTGTAATATGCCCTTCTAATTAGTTTATAATTTAATTCCCTTCAGTTTATATAAATTTTCTTCTAAAGTTGATTATAGTTGCATCTGAGGTTGGATATAATTTGGTTCGCTTCTAAATTTTACGAAACCCCTGAGCTGACAATTAAGTAATCGGGATTTAATAGATAATTAAATCAGGGAACATTTTGGCACCATTTCCGGGGAAGCAACTTAGATGTAACTAAATTAGGAGGATTGTTTCAGAAACATTTTCTTTTAAGGTCATTTTCATTTGGGGTTAGATGCATTTAGGCATTTTTCATTTAAGTTTATTTTCACTTGCATATAGAAAACATAGAACATTAATATCAATAACCCCCATTCACTAAAAAAAAAAAGTCCAATTGCAAAATCAAGATCTGAAGAGCTTTGTGCTATGAAAGTTGAAGAAAATAAAAAAACCTAAAGATCATATTCAAATTTGGTTTCAACTAGTCAATCTTCATGATCATGTCCAATAAATCAACAGGGTTTACTTTTCAAACTTGGATATGAGTCTACTTAAGATCTTGTTGCACAAATGGATGCATTAGAAATTCTCTTATACTTAAGAGAATATTTGATTTCCTTTTCAATAAAATATGACTAACAAATAGAAAAATGAATTTTTGTGATTTAAATTTGTGATTTTGTGGTGCAGTAAGAACCACCGATTTACTAACCCGTGGCTAGAAAAATTTGCAATAAAACAAATGATTATGAATGAGGAGCACAAGCAAAGGTGGAAGAATGATAGTTTCAGGTAAGAGATCGATCCTTTTCAATTTTTTTTTTTCCATCCAAAATTTTAAGAGAGGAATCAACTAATAAAAACTTTAGTATGCTCTCCCCCTTTGCTTTGTGTGATTTGGAGGATCAAAAAGGAAAATTTCATGTTAGTATATATTTTGTTAAAAAAAATAAAAAAATCTCTCTCATTATTCATTTCTTAAAAAAAACAAAAGAGATTTGCTTATTTAAACAAATTTGATAAAAAAAAACAAAGAAATAATAAAAATAAATAAAAACACAAAACGAAAATGAGAATAAAGTAAACAAATGAAAAAAAATTCATGGAAGCCAAGGAAACAAATTGTTGCAAATGAATGTGTGATTTTGAAAAAATTAAAGATAGTTGTGCATTCGCCATATTTAAAAAAAAGAACAAATTCCACCCGACAATTATCTGACTAGAGGTAAAATTTGTAAAGGTTAAAAATGTCATTTTTAAAATGCATTTTGTGACCAAATGAAAATGAGTCTCAAAAATACAAAACATGGGGTTTTCTGAGAACGGGGCGAATGATGTTTCACAAAAGGTTTTTACTCAAAATTCGTAATCATTTGAGAGATTTGCAAGGGTCTCTCCAGCCTTATTTGCGGGGTTGTGTGAAAAAAACGGTTTTCAATTAAATGTAGCCAGCAGCCAATGCCACGACCATCCAACAACCCAACCACAAAACCATGGCCAACCACCAAGCAGTGTTTCCACGCTGCAGAGAAAATAATCAATCAATAAATTTAAAAAAAATGATTAAAAAAAAATAATAATAAATAAAAAAAAATAATTATTAAAAAAAAATATTACTTCATAAATTTTCAGAAGTGATATTTTATTTATGCTTACAACCTGAACCAAAAAAATATATTAAAAAATCATAATCATTTCCCAAGTTTTTATAGAATGAAAATTGGTTAAAAAATCCACTTTCTAGGGAAAAAGGCTGAGTTTAGAAGATATGAAAAATGATTTGGCAAACATTTTGGAATCCCATTTTCCTAAAAATATTGGAAATAATGAGTTCAAAAGATATGAAAAATGATTCGGAAAATATTTTGGAATCATATATTCCGAAAAATCTTGGATTTAGATTGGCTGCATGTCAAGTTGTTGTTTCAATTTCATCTTTAGAATAATTAAAATTTCCAAAATTCCAATAAATTTGTAAATGTGACCTGGGATCTATTGGTAGGTCTTTCAATTTGCATAATGGAGGTCATGAGTTCAAATCTTGTGGGGATTGGAATTTGTTAATTGTTCTACAATTTTTACACAACATTAATTAAGCAACAATTTTTCCATCACATGGTAGCACAACATTGGCCAATATTGCACATTCATCGCCATATCATCAGTGAAATAGTCAACATGTCACATCAACCATTTGCCATGTCACCCATTGCCACATCACTATTACATAGTCACCCTCCATTTAACAACTCATTTTTCAACATCGAAAATGGAGCAAGAGGAAAAATGATAAGGGTGCTTCATCTACATGATTATTGTTTTGCAAAATGCCTTGAAGAGAATCCTGTAGATGGAAGATTGAATCCTATAGACATGCATTTTTGTTTCATAAAATATTTTTATATGATCATGTTTCTTTGACTCTTGTAGGTACAAAAGCCAACAATATCACAAACTGGAAAATCTTGTGGCATGGCTCAACCAAAGGATATAGACAAGATTTTTAGATGCTGGAAGGGCGCAATCCTGCAACTGAGAAACCTAGTGACAATCTTCATTGTTTCAACCAAGTTTCAAATAAGCACAACTTTCTCATATGACATCAGATTTTGACAATTCAGACATTGTTGAAAGACCTCGACGAGATCTACATAATGAGAAAGATGTTATCATAATTTGAAACATTTAAAGAATAAAGAATTGTTGATAATATATAACAAGTAAAATGAGGCACTAGTTTTGAGACGGGTATAAATTCTTTCGATTTTTCTTTCATGAATTTGTTTTATTAGTAGCAATTCTTAGTTTTTTTTGTAAATGTCATAAATAGAGAGATTTATCACCTCTCCCTTATGATAAACTTACATTTCATTGCAGAAAAAGTACTAAGTTTTTGTAGGTTCCAAGAAGATAATCAAATGACCACAAGCAAACATTGTAATTTAAAGACCCCATTTCAACCATGAGGACATGCTTTTGAGTAAGCCAAGGGGGATATTGTCATTATATCAATCAAATCATTGAAAATCCTCTCAAAGATCATATTTATTTCACAAGAAAATGATCAAGGCAACAACAAAGATGAAACATCAATGAATGAGCACATGATGTCAGATTAGATCCGTCACTTACAAGCCTTTTATATGCCAGTGTCTCCATTGCATCCATGCTTCTTTAGTCAATAAAAAATTCACCTCATTTCCCTTTACATTCATCATTTTGTTCCTCCTTTTTCAATAAATAAAACCATCATTGCATTATCACTTTTTTAGTAAATAAATTTTACTTCACAGTCATTTTCTTGCCTCACTTTCACTAGCTTGTAACCCATCAATAAAAACATTCAGCTTCTCTACAAAGTTGATTCATTCCATTTCCTTTTCATTTTTCCAAATAACCTTGATCCACTGCAAAATTTCTCACCCACAATCCTTTAAAATTATTGTTTCATGCTTGAGTTAGATGATGGAGGATTCCTTAAGGCCTCCCTTCTAACAAGTTTGGCCTATCAACATCAACACATTATCTAGGTTCAAGGCTAGAGTCCTTAGTAGTACCTTGAGGCTTGTATGCCTTAATGTTAGGCTCTTTCACCACAATCATGGGAATAAACCTATGTCCCTTGATCGTTGCATCTTGCAAGTGGCTCAACATCATCTCATCTATTTTCCTTTCACAATATGTACTTAGGTACCTTGGCACTCATTGACATTAATGATGATTTATCTTGCATTAGTTAATGACATGCATCAATGGTCGATAATCCAATGACTTCTCTTCATGCTTGACATCGACACATTTATTCGCATGATTAGAATTGTACCATCGAGTTTTGTAATGATTGAAGACTATATCATTTTAATAGTTTGCAGCAGATCAATTTGTTATAGCAGCAATAAAGATTCAAACCTTGTCATCAGCAAAGAGAATACAAAAGAAGATCCAAATTCCTTTGTTTACATACTCCATGATCCAACAGCATCAGTAGCCACACTATTCAGCATCCACAACTCATCTTCGTTGAGGGTAAGTGAAGGTATGTGGTTTTCTATTTTTTAGTCATGCAATTCCTTAAAATGCTTAAAATTGTGATTTTGGAAAGTTCCTCACTTCCTTTTTCACATTTTCATATCTCTAATGGGAGGGAGAATTCATGTTCGTACCTCATATTCACATTTCGCGATATTTATCACATTCATATTCCATTATCACCTTTCATATGTCATATATGTCCTTTATACACATGCCATCCTAACCAACATACCTTTCCAAACAACTACTGTTGCATTATGATTCAAAAAGTTACATGTTTTGCAAATGATGATCATAGAATGAATGGTTTATTAAATGTTTTCAAAGTATTTTGATGCAACACAAAAACAACAAAAGTATTGTTACACAAGAACCAATACTAATAAAAGTTAGTTGCCACACAAGAACCAACCAAAGTAATATGTTGCAATCAAATATTTTTCAGAAGGACACTGGGCAAAAGGAACAAAGCTATCAAATGATTATGCGAAGATGAAAGAATAATTAACGTCAACCAAATTTCATATAAAAGGAAGAAAATTCCAAAGATCAAATCATGATTAATGTAAATCATTGCGATAGACTGCATGAGGACATGAAATAACTTAAGTTAGTGGGTATGTTGGGCTGCCAAATTAGCATACACTTTCCCTCCATTTTCACCTTTATCCTCATTTTTTCACCTCATTTCATCACATTATCATTATATTTCCATTACCATATGGGTTCAAATTTTCATTTTCCAAAGTTATTTAGTTTATGTATTTAAAGTGACTTTATGATTAAAAGTTAGAACAATAACATGTATTTGCTTATACCTAAAGGTGGAATGAGTTTGGTGACATGCGTAGGTGATTTGGAAGGTTCCAAGACACTTTAATGTCGCCTCCAAGACTGAAATTCAATTTTTCTTGAAGATTTGAAGGAGATTTGGGATAGGGGTCAAGCATATCTCAAGGAGAAAAATCATGGATAAGGGAATATGTGTCTCATATTAGTTGTAACCATATGAAGGATTTGTGGACCTAGGAGGGATTAGTGGACATTAATGAGTTAGCAGCTTATGTGTTTTTATAAATAGGAGTACCTCCTCCATTCCAAAAAGAGGACTCTTGGAGCATGTATCCTAATTTATGATGGAATAGAATAAAGTTTTCTTTCTACAATTTTAGATATAAATTGTCTTAATGTAGTATATGAATTTATGGAATAGTTTGTCACTTTGTTATCAAGAGAATTGAGCTCACTATAAAAGGAAGAAAGAAACATTTTATTTCATCATAGATTTTATTTCAATATAGATTTATTTCATTATATATTTTATTTCGATTTAATTACTTAGATGTTTGAAGATTATTCATTATTAATGTATGGATTTTAGTTTAAATTTTATCAACATATGAAAGGACAAACAAGGGCCTAAGTTAGGCTCTCTTCAGTTTGGTATGAGTAATAATTAAATTTCATTCTCTTTTTCTAGTTTCAAGTGATTTTCTAAATTTCCATTTTTCAACAATGGCATTAATGATGAATGAATTTGTAATGAAGAACAGCAAGGACCTCCTTAGTTAGGAGCTTCTTCTATTATTTGTTTATGCATCTTAAGCTATTGTCCATTAGTGGTTTTTGATTTATGTTCATGAAGTAATATTATAAAAGAAGGACAAATCTAGTTCTCCTAACTTAGGAGCCAATTCTCCTACTTATTACATAATGAATTAGAAATTACTTAGTTCAATTTTATATTTGTAATATGCACTTCTAATTAGTTTATAATTGAATTCCCTTTAGTTTCCATAACTTATCTTCTAAAGATGATTACAGTTGCATCTGAGGTCCCATATAATTTGGTTTGCTTCTAAGTTTTACCAACCCCCCAGGTTGAAAATTAAATAATAGGGATTTAACACACAATTAAATCACCCAAGAGACTCTACTGATGATTTTTAACTAAGGCTATCAACATTCTAATAGTGTTCAAGTTAGCTACTGACACAAAGGATTCTTCATAATCAATTCCTTCTCTTTGTGGTTAACCTTTAGCTACCAACCTAGCTTTGTATTTTCCTACATGACCATCTGATTTAAATTTAGATTTATATAACCATTTGCAACCTATAGGATCTTTTCTTTCCAAAAATTCAACTAAAACCAAGGTTTTGTTTATAAGTATTGACTCATATTCCTATTCCATGACTACCCTCCATTCATCATATTGACTTGCTTCTTTATAATTTGAGGTCTCAACAACATTTAGCATACTAGTTATAAGAGCATGATCCGTATATCTTGCTCGTAATTGAGTCTGCCTATGTGATCCCCTTAGTGGTGGATTTGGCTTGCTGTACCTGCATCACTTGATTCTTCTTTTTGTTGTTGTTGCTCCTACACATGGATGTCTTTAATTTTCCCATTGATGTCCTTCATCAACAAAGGAATGTGGCACTCCTCATTTCATTTGTCTCTATTTCCTTCATCAACCTGCAAATGAAATATAACATCTCTACTGGAAAACACCTTGGGAGTAGATGTATTAAAAAAATTGTATAATTTAAATTCAGAACAATACCCTACAAATACATATTTGATGGCCTTCACATCCAGTTTCTTCCTATCCTATTTAGGAACATGGGAAAAATCTTGTGAAGCTAAATCTCTTAAATGACTAACTGAATGCTTAAAACCATATAATACCTCAAATGGAGTTTTAAGATCAAGACTCTTCCTTGGACTCCTATTCTTTAAATAAACTGCAGTGTTTATATCCTCTATCCAAAAGCAATTAGATAGGTTCTTACTTTGAGGTGTAGATGAAGCTAATCATTGTGGACCATTTAAAAGGAGGTGACATGAAATTAAAAAAAAAAGGGAAAAAATGTTTATTTTTATTTCTTATTTTTTTTAACATGAAAAAAAGATAAATTGTATATTAGTTGTGTGATTTAATCTGTAAATATGATATGTATTTTAAAAGTATAATTTTTATTTAAATTTTGAATAATAACAATAAACTATTTATTTGAAAATTTGAAATTAAAATAGATTTGCATTAAACTCTATTTTAATCATACATAATTGCAATTACATAATTACTTATTTTCATTTTCACTACAGTCTCTGAGCAAAGAGGATAATCGCATCTGCTTTCACAAAAATGAGTGATTGATATTTTGTTTTTGGTGGAGGAGATATTTTGTGAAGTAAACTATGTAATAACTTTTAGTATATCTATCTGCTCACTGTCATACCTTTCACCGTTTATAGCCTAGCATTTTGTATTATAACGAACCCAAAAGCAATTGGACAACAATTTCTCACCGCTAGATTTTTGTGAATAGCCTTTCCTGATCGGCATCTATAACCTTTGTCGTTTGTGATGGACATTATATTCCAAACACTCCTTAAAAGAAAATCATGGACATCCCCAACGAGGAGCTAACATCCCATCTTAGGGAACAGGAAAGGGTTCGAGTATCTTCCTGTGGCACTGTGATCATTCTGTCCCTCATACATACATACATATACACACTGAGCAAGAGCTTGTCAGTTGTTAGGTTATACATAAAGTTCAATTTTCCATAGTATGATCTTCTTTGAATTCATATGCATATATTCTTCTATTGCATCTACTTATCTCTTTTCAATGTATGTTTTACGTTAGGTATACAGCAGTGACTAATAACACCTCATGGCTTAGAGCGGTGTAAGGGTTAGCTGCCATGGCCTGTACTTTATGAATATTGCTTCTCAACAACGTAATCTGAAGAGTGCTTCCATTCCCATAGAACGTTTTCATGGAGTTTCAACGTCATCAAGGACTTCTATTGGTGAGCATCTGGCCGCCCTCCGTTGCCATTCGTCGTCCACTAGATCCTTAAACACAGTTGTCCAGATGGCTAATCTGCCTGATCGAGCGGAGAAGGTCGTTCAATTTGATTTCAAGGAGTACATGCTTTCCAACGCACTGGCAGTGAATGAGGCATTGAATAAGGCCATCCCACTAACTCATCCGAAGAAAATACATGAATCCATGAGGTAATCTCCTCTGGCAGGGCGGAAACGGGTTCCTCCTGTTCTGTGCATTGCAACGTATGAGCTTGTGGGAAGGACCCAGGAGCTGGCCATGCGAACTGCGTGTGCAATGGAGATGATCCACACAATGTCTTTGATTCTTGATGACTTGCCTTGCACTGACAATGATGATTTGCGCAGAGGCAAGCCTTCAAACTATAAGGTCTTCGGCGAGAGCACTGCTTTTCATTTGCGTTTGAGCACATTGCAGAGTCCATAAGCAAAACGGTGGGGAGTGATGGGATTTTGAGGGTGGTATGTGAAGTGGGTATAGCGGCACGGTCTGAAGGGATTATGGGTGGCCAGAGCGTAGATCTTGCGAGCGAGCGGGATGCTTCTGTTCAGACTCTGGAATGGATTCATACTCACAAGACTGGAGCGCTGTTGGAGTGCACGGCTGTGTGTGGGGGGATCACTGCTGGTGCTTCGGAGGATGAAATTGAGAGGATTCGAAGGTTTGCCCGCTACGTGGGGCTTCTGTTTCGGGTTGTAGATGACATACTCGATGTCACCAAATCGTCGGAAGAAATTGGGAGGACGGCGGGAAAAGATTTGGTTAGTGATAAGGCTACTTATCCGAAGCTGTTGGGTTTGGAGAAAACAAAGAATTTTACCGTTGAGTTGTTGAAGAGAGGTAAGGAGGAGCTATTATGTTTCGATTCAACGAAGGCTGCACCTTTGTTGGGACTTGCAGATTCCATTGCATTCAGAGAGAACTGAAAAAGCTTTTTCAGAGAGAACTGAAAATGGATTGGGTGTGCTTTCCTTGTATCTGCTGAAGCCATAGTTGAATATGAAGAGATGTCTTTATGTTCTATTAGAGTTGGCTATGTATACCTATTTACGTTCGCTATAACTTAACAAACGATGTCGTATTTATAACTCTCTATCTCCTTGGATCGTTCCCTCCCATGATTAACAAGGAGCCACTGCCGTGGCGGTAGTCCCTGCGAGGTCTGCAAGGACAACACAAATGGATTGTATACTGTCTCATTTGAAATGGGATTTGAAATGGATTTGCAAATTTGCAAATTTAAAAAATATTTTAGAATTTAATGAAGGACGCCTCTGGATATGCAAACAAAATATAATAACAAAACTAAAAATATTTAATGAAGATAATCTGTGATTCAATTATTATTGAATCTATAAAACTTGTAAAAACTATCAAATTGATAAAGAGATTCAGTTTTTTTGCCAAACTTCCAATCAAAATAATATATTAAACATGTTGCAGTCCTACCAAACTTTAAAAACAAAATATAATAACAAAACTAAAATATTTAATGAAGATAATCTGTGATTCTTATTATTGAATCTATAAAACTGGTAAAAACTATCAAATTGATAAAAAGATTCAGTTTTTCCCAAACTCGTACAAAATATCAAATTAGTAAGGATGTGGAATTTTCAAATCCCAACTTTGGTGGGGCACCTGCAGTTGAGCTTATCTAAACCAAGTATTGGAGTTTCAGAGGTCACTTAAACTATGGGAAATTAGCCCATATGTAATAATTTTATGAGTAATTTTTTTATCAGACAGAAGTATTAATGATTGAACCCAAGAAGTTCACCTATTGAAATTAAATCCAGAGACCGAACAGTTCATAATTTCATCCAGAAGCCCACGTTATGCAGAGAAGACAAGAAGGGTATATATATATCAGAGATTACATTGAAAGCTAATAGAAATCTAACACACAATTTATATTTTATGGCATATTTACAGTGGTGTGTACTGTAATAATCACATATAAACGCAACAACCTTTGGCTGGGCCTCACTGAGGAAGCAAATTACAAGAATTGTCTGGCTCTTTTGCCAATCCAATTCAAACCGCTTACACTACCAAACGAAAAATACAAGGGAATTAAAATCATATACCCAATAGTTTTTAGGACTCATTAAGATCAAACGATGGCCCTTCACCTCATGGATCCTATGGCCAGACGCAGGAACAACCGGTGGCAACGATACACTAGTGTTAACAGAGCGCCCTGCTGCGCCACCGCCAGATTTCTGAACTGGAACGCTGCTGCTATTAATGGCTTCCTTGGCGCCGTGAATTGAATGAGAAGGAGATTGAAAAGAAGAATGCCTGTAAAGAGTCTGAGAGGATGGAAGGGCGTCCACAATTAATTCATGAATTTCAGAAGCGAACCTGCCAGAATCCCCTGACAGGCGAATGTAAGCAGATTCCCAGGAAAATCTGCCCGAATACTTCCTCCCAAATTCTGATAAATCACTGGGTGAATGCAAATCAACATTTGTAACAGAGATTAATTTAAATTTAGAAGTATACGTCTCCTCGACATTCCTAAAGGAAAAGTGCCATTCCTAAACAGCGACCTTAATATGAAGTCTATACCACTTACTTAATTCATAATAATAACACATATCTGCGGAACTTTAAATCATTAATCAAAACATATATATATTACTAATTAAAACTATTTTATTTATAAAAAATATAATATTCCTTTATAATAAATTATTATATACTAATTAAAATTATTTTATTTCTTAAAAAAAATAATATTCCTTTCTTGCCGCAGAAATCAATCAAGTTTACCTAATTCCTTGATATTAGTTTTACAGATTTACTGTTTAATTGAAAAAATTACTTAATCGCACCAGAATTAGCTTTTCTAATAAATTCCTTAAATTAAATTGATAAAATAACTTAAATAGAGCAATAACGATAAAACTGTCGCTATAATTGCTTGCAGCTGTACTTGATTAATAAAAATAAAATTTACAGTTTTACTACCTCCTCATCTCCAGGATTTGCTGCAAGAATGTCTTTGATCCACAAATTAATTCATGAATTTCAGAAGGGATGGAAGGGCGTCCACAATTAATTCATGAATTTCAGAAGCGAACCTGCAGAATCCCCTGACAGGCGAATGTAAGCAGATTCCCAGGAAAATCTGCCCGAATCCCCACGCGAAGCCAGGGCGCCGTAGAGCCTCTGGCTGCACCTGTATTGAAGGATGGCACGATAAACATAAGGTAGTAATCCTTCCATAACTGCGAAAAAATCATTGACTGCTCAACTTCGGTCTGAAATTTTCTAAATATGAAGAGGTGGATGAATCTGAGAAGGCGGATGGGGTTTGAAATGAGGAAGAATTTCGTGAGATTCAGAGAATGAGAAGGCAAAGATATATACCCAGAGAAGTGATCTGGCTTTCATGGCCAACGCGGTGTGGGGGCAGTCGCAGATAAAGACGAAAGTTGAGAAGAGTTAAGGTAGTCTGGAAGCTTAAAACAGGTGGCTTGGGTTGCCGGTTTGGTTTTTCTTCGGTGAATTAGAAGTAACGGAATGGAGATGTTTCCTTCGGCGTCAGGTGAGACAGGCGTGTGGCACTTGCAGGATGCAGGACACTGCATGTATGACACGGAGATCACAAAGCCAAATGAGCGATCAAAACTTTGGTTAAATCTTTCTGCGAACAAAGCGCCAACTTTTTTATACAGGCGACTCTAAACATTTACCCTAAGTTTTCAGAAAACCCCAGCAATAAGAGGTCGAAACATATACTTTGGATAAAAATATATTGCACAGAAAATTTTATTTTAAACATTGGGTTAAACTTCATATGTACTGAAAATTTTACTTGGTCAAACCAAATTAATAGCGGGTCAACGATCTATTGATCGCTATTAGTCCCAGGCAGGGACTAATAAAGCCGTTTCGATATGGATGGATGCTTAATTATTATAGTTCTTTTTGTTTTTTAAGAATTTTATTATGACATTTTTTGGGGGTGGAGGAGAGGCCTAGATCGTGAATTTCAAGTGAGAATCTAAAGCAATTGATTTCCGCCTATTGAAACTTAAGATTCAAGAAATCCGTGCCAGACAAAAATTAACGCGGAAAAAATGAAATGTATTTAATAGTTAAACTTATCTTTTATACAATGATGGGTTGAGAGCAACTGATTACAAAAGACAACTCCACCACTTTCCTTTTTGATACAGTGATTGGCTGAGAGCAACAGGTTAGAAGAAATAATTCTACCACGGTATTTTATTTTTAAAACATGAAGAAAAACAATATTTATGTTTTTATTTAGAATGAGCAATATGTTTTTAACAATTTTAATTTAAATATCAGTATGTATTAAGCATATTTTATAGGTTAGAATATTTGATTTAGTCATATGTTAGAATGTTCATACTAGTAAAGATTCATCTCCAAGTTAGTTATATTTTTCTAATTAATTTATTTCAAATTAATTAATTAGAAAAAATGTCAGTTATATTCAGCATGTAGTATTGATAATCCGCTTAAGTTATTGTAAGAAAAACTATTTACAAGTCAAGAATTTCTATAGTGAATTAAGAGTAAATCTAAAGGAAAAAAATTGGGGCGAATCTTCATTGTTAAGAATATTACTACATGTTTTTTATAATGTAAATATGTTTAAGTCATATATTAATTCATTTTATAACTACTACTAATAATACTAATTTAAAATAAATTTATAATTTAGTTAAATTTTATGAATTTTTAATGTAGGCAATGTTAGATGTATATTAGGGTGTCTTGATGCTTATCATGATTTTATGCCTATCAGCATGTTTATATAGTTGCACTAGTAATATTTGATAACACTACAATATAAAGGGGGGTGTTACGACAATTTTTGGGTAAATTGTTTCTGCTTGAGACAAAAAAAGCTTCTGTATTGTCTTAAGTATTGTCTTTAAGCGTGTGTTCTAAAATATTGTGTGCATGAAGACAATAAATAACACAAGCATTTTTGTCTCTTAGGAGACAATATCATTTTTGTGTCTTGACTCTCATTACACTCAAATAGAACTTTCTTTGAGTTGCCAATATAGATCAATTATAAGAAGATACTGATTACGAAAACCTCTATCCATGTTGAGGCCTAGAACCAAATTAGATACATCTTCATTTCTTCATCTAAGACATATTCTCATTCCTCCACAACTTCTTGTTCAATATCCTCAATTTAATATTGCACTAGCAAATGGGTATTTGCTCGGTATTTCTCAACTAAAGAATGTGTTCTAACTTAGGCTTTAGCATTGTTGAGGCTAGCTCGACCCCACATGCCCCTTCTTGAGTAGCCTATTTGGTGGGGCATGAGGACCAAATAGGGACAACTATCAAGCAAACAATAGAGAGGTTTCAGTCAACTATGAAAGGGGGAAGGGTTGAACGGAATGGAAGAAGAAAGGTGGCAAGTGACTCTCGATGCATACCACAAAAAAGAGCTCAAGAACTTGGGAAGCATAGGGAAAGTGGGGAAAACTCGAAGGAATGAAAAACTTAAACAATTTCTAGCCAAAGAAAGGAATAAATTGGTGGGAGGGAATAAAAGATACATGAGAGTTAGAATAACTAACCACCATAAAAGAAGACAACTAGAGCCCACACATTTGGAGTGAGAATCAACTAAGCCTTCTTAAAGTGTGAGTGCATATAAGGGGCTATTCTTTCCGATTTCTTTGCTTCAACAGGGGTAGGCAAAAGTTTGAAAATCCCTTAAGATACCAAACCTATGCCTATTTACCTCACAAATGATGCAAAAACCTACTAAAGGAAGAAACACAACTATTCTATCTCTATAATGATTGGAGACATCCTCGAAGTGTGCAACTCCTTCAATGGTAGCCTGTAAATCGAGAGGTGGACTCATGGAATATTAAATGTGAGGTGGCAGGAAATCGATTAAGGTAAATATTACACGTAAGCAACAACATTAATGAATGGTTGTAAGTTATCTCTACCTAATCCTTCTAGCACATTGATAGATGACAAATTTAAAGAGGCTAGCTAACCTCCCCGCTACCTTCTCTCCTTGTATCTCAAATGTTCCCGGAGCCAGAATCTAGCTTCCACACAAACCCATCTAGGAGAGGAATATAAAAAAGTTAAGAGACAAAAATATTAATCTTTGAACAAAATTACATGAAAATAAATAAAAAAGAATGCTTTTTTCTAAAAAAATACTAATATAAATTATATGTGATAAAGATAAAAAATGAAAAAAAATAAATATATTAAAGAGATGATCAATTTTAACCCAATTATATATATATATATATATTATAAAATAAAACACATTCTAACAAAGAAATTATGAATAACTCATAAGCGTCTTTTTTAAAGTCACCCCATCAAAACTACCAAAATTTAATGCATTACTTGACTTTCCTTTCCTTCTGGCTCAAGTGAACTATGACCATTTCCCTTAAATATTTGGAACAGATAAATTAAATTAAAAAAATAAATTACGAAAAATGAAGTAACCATCTTTATTTGAAATCCAATTAAAAGAAATCCAATATCAATTGATCTTAACTTATTGTCAACAAAAAAATATTTATTATATGTTATTTTATCAAATTTATACAAGATTTTGATCTTATTTCATAGTATAGTATCTATAACCCAATTTAAACTTATTATAGTAATAATTAAAATATATTTTTTTAATAAGCTGATGTCCAAATTATTTAAATAAAATAAATATGATAATCAATAAAGTTGCTTAAAATGTTCCTCTTAAAACACTAATTGGACAATGCATAACTAATTTTATGGTGCAAGAATTTATCACATCATTCATGGATAAGTATCCATTTTGTTTCACGATAACCTTCCATAATAGTAAGGATGTTCATCGGCTAATGGTTAAGAAACATTAGTTTTCTTTTTTTATAATAAATGGTTAGGGTGACTAAGGGTGGTAAGAGTAGGAGAGGTGATTTTTTTGGAAGAATAATTTGAGATTAATTATATTTGGGAATTAAGCAAGTTAAGTAATAATCAGGTTGAATATCTGACACTTTGCAAAGAATTGGAACTTGCCATCAATAAAGGCATAGAGATAACGAAGTTATTAGGAGATTCGATGATTTTCATAAAGCAATTTTTTAAATTAAAAACCTAGAGACGACGTCCTAATTCTGCAATATTGAACCAGATTTCTTTGTAATTGGAGAAATTCAAGCACATTGCTCTCTATTGTTCTCTATCACATATATAGGCATCTAAACATGGTTGTGGATAAACTTTCCATCGAGGCAAGGAATATTGGAAATAAATCGGAATTAGAGGATTATCTCTACTCTCCCATAAGGTTCATTGAGTTGTTCTTAGATGAATGATTCGGCCAATATGGCTAGCCCTTCCTTGATAAGCAAGTCAATTAATGTGTTTGAATGCCTCGCCATCAGAGGTGACGTTGGCCTAGAGCTCTACAGATATGGAAAAATATGTAATTATGAACTAGCACATGGAGAGGACATGCACAACATTTAGTGCTCCTTGATTACAAGACTGTGTTGACTCAAAAGTTGCAAGAGAATATTACAAGATTTAAAAGGATTTGAATTGGTATAAGTTGTCGACGATATATGTTTTGTTCTTAAATTTAAAGCACTACAGTCCAAATTAAGGCTTTAATATAATGGTAGATCTTATCCATTCAATAGGGATTGAGATTCAGGCATTTTTGAAATTTAATCGCTCCCTTGGGTGTCATCAATTTCAGATCCATGAATCACCATTATATACGCTCAGGACCTTAGGTGTCATCTTCCCGTTTCAACTTCCTTGAGGCTTTGCAAATGGAACCAAAAGATGAGTTTGAAAAGGAAGGAATTAGCAATATATGAGGAGTATGATGCGGATAAAGACCTGGAGTGTAACGCCTGCGGTTATGACAGTGGGCGCATGTGTTCTTCACCTACGCGAAAGTGACTAAGGCATGGAAGCCATTGTTTATATATGGAAGCGAAGGCGTGGACGAACGGTGGGCAAGCTCACTTGACATAGGGGCTTTGCAATTCGGTTGAGGACATTGACATGCATTTGAAGGTTGGAGGTTGATGGGTCGGCCAAGTATTGGACGCGCCCATGGTTGGGTATATACATGTGGAGGAGTTCATTGGATTGGAGACAATTCACTCATCACACTCTTCATCGCTTAAGGTGAAGTGCGAAGAGGGAGGATGCACTACCGCAACGTTAGGTGATGCGCCCGCCGGTCGGGCGAGGCAACACGGGTAGTAGCGTGGTTGGAAGGTGAACGCATGCTGGGCAGAGGTGCACGAGGTGAGGGCGCGGGTAACCGCCCGCTTGCCTGCCAGGTGAAAGCACATGGGCGAGGGCATGGGTGAACCGCCGCCCACAGGTGTATTCGAGCGACGGTTGTGTTGGGCGCTGATATTGGTTGTGGATCGTGCGGGTGTGCACGGGCACGCCCGCCCGTTTGGGCAAACGCTATATTGTATATTTTGGTTAAGGTGGAGGTGTGACCACCGTGCACTCTTGCACGGGCGGGAGCCCACCTTGGGTTATAACGCCGGTGGAGCGACGCTCTCGGCCATTGTAATGAAATCTGATATATAATAAAAAGAAGTTATCTCTTGCATATTCTTGATGTTCTAGTTATCGTTTATCATGTTGTTATAATGGTTTCTGCACATTATAATATAATTGAAGTTTTATACATGAATGAAGGCGTAGTTCGTAAAGTAGCATAACTATGGAAAAGGTTGGTTACTTAGGCGGTGCCGCACCTGGCCAATTTAAGGAAAAAAGAATTGGGGGCGTGACAGGTGGTATCAGAGCAGGTTCACAGATGGTGAAGCCATTGCTGAATGATGAACGAAGTGAACAAATATTTATGCAAGAACAGGTTATGGAGAAATCATGGATGAATAGTCTAGGTTTTGTGGACTTGATGGTCCGTGGAAAGACCATTCAAGCTCTTGTGGACACAGGGGCCACTCATAACTTTATGATGACATGGTTGGCAAGAGAGGTTGGTCTGATGATCCTCCCATCGAACATGGAGGTCAAGGCAGTGAACTCAAAGGCTAAGGTGATGGGTTTGGCACATGAAGTGTCGATACAGATAAAAGACTAGACGGGTTAGTTGAACTTCACGGTGATGGAGATGAACGACTTTGATGTGATACTTGGACAAGATTTCTTGAAGGGAAACAGAGCTATTGTTGTCCCCTTCTGTGATGAGGTGGTGCTGGTTGGACAGTCACAAACTTGGACTTTGCCCACTCATAGGCAAAGGAGGGAAGTCAAGCTGCAACATGCTTCTGCACTGAGTTTGGAGAAGGCTATGAAGGAGTCAGATATGGAGACATATGCGATGATGTTCAAGGGAGTCGAAGGTGATGGAGTGGGGACGCCTGTTCCAGCTGAGATTTCTGATGTGCTGGCCGAGTATGTGGATTTGATGCCTGATGAGCTACCGAAGAAGCTTCCACCAAGGTGTGCAGTGGACCATAGCATTGAGC
>APFE031140510.1:38871-61220 GCA_000404065.3 Pinus taeda
AGGGCCTGAGTTGGAGGAATTGAAACGGCAGCTAAAGGAGTTAGCTGATGCAGGTTTCATTAGACCCTCAAGGTCCCCTTATGGAGCTCCGATATTATTCCAGCAAAAGAAGGATTCCAATGAGCTACGGATGTGTTGTGACTACTGTGCATTGAACAAGCAGACGGTGAGAAACAGGTATCCTTTGCCATTGGCTGTTGATTGCTTTGACAAGCTTGCGAAAGCCCGAGTATTTTCCAAGCTGGACTTGAGGCATGGGTACTATCAGGTGCGGATTACTGAAGGAGACGAGAAGAAGACCGTGATCGTAACAAGGTATGGTAGCTTTGAGTTCCTTGTTATGCCATTCGGGTTGTGCAACGCTCCTGCTACATTTTTCACTTTGATGAATGATGTTCTACAACCATACTTGGATTCGTTCGTAGTGGTATACTTGGATGATATAGTGGTGTACAGTGACAACATGGAGGATCATAAGAAGCACTTGGCGATGGTGTTCGAGGCACTGAGGGAGAATCAGTTGTTATTGAAGAAGTTTAAGTGTGTGTTCACTCAGACCGAGATTCCATTCCTTGGGCATATTGTTGGTCAGGGGTACATACAGATGGAGCCGAGTAGAGTGAAGGCAATTGAGGACTGGGTTGAACCGAAGAACATCCATGAGATGAGGGTGTTCTTGGGCATGACCAACTACCAATAGAAGTTTGTAGAAGGTTACTCCAAGGTGACATCAGCATTGACAGACTTATTGAAGAAAGACAAGAGGTGGTGTTGGACGGATAAATGTCAAAAGGCATTTGATGACTTGAAGAGAAGGATGGTTACAACGCCGACACTGAATTTGCTTGACTTCGGGAGACCATTTGAGGTACACACTGATGCTTCAGATTTTTCCATAGGAGGGGTTCTTATGCAGGATGGGAATCCGGTGGCGTATGAGAGTCGGAAGTTGCAAGATAGAGAATGGAGGTATTCGGTTCATGAGAAGGAGATGACTGCGATCATCCATTGTCTTCATGTATGGAGGCATTACCTGATTGGGAAGCCGTTTGTTGTCAAGACTGACAACGTTGCAACAAGTTATTTTGCATCACAACTGAAGCTTTCTGCGAAGCAAGCTCGTTGGCAGGACTTCTTGGCAGAGTTCGACATGTCTATTGAGTATAGAACGGGTAGACACAATGCGCTAATAGATGCCCTTAGTAGGAAGGGACAACTTGTAGCATTGGAGGGTGAAGACCGGCCAACAAGGAGTAGAAGTCGGGTTCAAATGTCAGAAGAGATGCAAAACAAACTGAAGGAAAGTGTTGAAACCGATACTTTGGCGCAGAATATAGTGAAGCAGATAAAGGAAGGGAAGACACAAAAGTTCTTTCTACGGGACGGTTACTTGTTCGTTGGAAACCGACTCTATCTTCCAAAGACCTATGGTCTCAGGAGGCACCTTTTGAAGGAGTGCCACGATTCTCCATGGGCTGGCCACCCAGGGCAGCGTCGTTCTTTGGCATTGTTGGAGAGGGGGTTATTTTGGGAGAAGATGTGGGAGGATGTGGAGGAGTATGTACATACATGCATCATTTGTTAGCAGGACAAATCGAATACTCAGAGACAAGGAGGATTGTTGCAGCCTTTATCGATTCCAAAGAGGCCATGGATGAGTGTCTCGACGGACTTCATCACTTAGTTACCACAGGTGCAGGGGTATAATGGGACCATGGTCGTGGTTGATCATTTTTCCAAGTATGTTGTCTTTTTTCTGACAAAGATACCTTGTGGAGCCGAGTGGACTGTGGAGTTGTTCTTTAAGAACATAGTGAAGTATTGGGGAATGTCGTTGAGTATTGTGTCAGATAGAGATCTGCGTTTTATAGGGAGATTTTGGACCACATTGTTCAAGTTAGTTGGGACAGAGTTGTTGAGGAGTTCGAGCTACCATCCGCAGACAGATGGGAAAACTGAGAGGATCAACGCATTGCTGGACGACTACTTGAGACATTATGTGGCGGCTGATCAGAAGAATTGGCCTGAACTCTTGGATATTGCTCAGTTTAGCTACAATATTCAAAAGAGTTCTACGACAGGGTACAGTCCGTTTGAGTTGGTGAATGGGCAGATGCCGGTTGCACTGCACACCGTTGAGACAAAAGGTTTTTTGAGGAGTCCTCATGTGAAGAGATTCATGAAGGCTTGGGAGGAGACCTTGGAGTTGGCATGGTTGCGATTGCACGATGCTGCAAGGAGGATGAAGAAGTATGCTGATAGGGGAAGATGGGATGTACACTTCAGTGTGGGAGATATGGTGTTTCTCAGGATTACCGGGGAGCAGTTTCAGCCAGCCAAGGGGACGACCGCCAAACTGACGTGGAAGTATGAGGGACCATTTTGGCTGAAGAAGCGAGTGGGGGAGGTTGCTTATGAGCTGGAGCTTCCGCACCATATGCACATGAAGCATCCAGTTTTTCACATTAGTTAGTTGAAGAGATGTAGACTTGATTCAGACCATCCAGAGAGAGTTGAACTGCCGAGAGGACCAGCTAGGATAGTGGACAAACCAGGCTTGGAGTTGGAGAAGATTTTGAGATTCAGGACTACAGGGATTGGTTGCCACTAGAAACGGGAGTACCTTGTCAGATGGAAGGAAGCACCGGAAGAGGAGAGTTGGGAATCGGAGGACTCACTTTGGAGATGGAAGAGGAAGATTGCGAGGTATGAACGGAGGATACTGAGGCGATCGGGATTTTCGAGGGCGACAATGATTTTCAGTGGGGGAGGATGTAACGCCTGCGGTTATGACAGTGGGCTCGCGCGTTCTTCACCTACGCGAAAGTGACTAAGGGATGGAAACCATCGTTTATATATGCAAGCCAAGGCGTGGACAAATGGTGGGCAAGCCGACTTGACATAGGGGCTTCGCAATTTAGTTGAGGGCATCGGCATGCATTTGAACGATGGAGGTTGATGGGTCGGTGAAGTATTGGATGCGCCCATGGTTGGGTATATACATGTGGAGGAGTTCGTTGGATTGGAGACAATTTGCTCATCGCACTTTTCATCGCTTAAGGTGAAGTGCGAAGAGGGAGGACGCACTACCGCAACATGGTTAGGTGATGTGCCCACCAGTCGGGCGAGGCAACACGGGTAGCAGCGCGGTTGGAAGGTTAACGCACGCCAGGCAGAGGTGCACAAGGTGAGGGTGCGGGTAACCGCCCGCCCGCTCGCCGGGTGAAGGCACACAGGCAAGGGCACAGGTGAACCGCCCGCCCATGGGTGTATGCGAATGACGGTTGTGTTGGGTGCCGATATTGGTTGTGGATCGTGCGGGTGTGCACGGGAACACCTGCCCATTCGGGAAAATGCTATATTGTATATTTTTGTTAAGGTGGAGGTGCGACCGCCATGCGCTCTTGCACGGGCGGGCGCCCGCCTTGGGTTATAATGCCGGTGGAGCGACGCTCCAAGCCATTGTAATGAAATCTGATATATAATAAAAAGAAGTTATCTCTTGCATATTCTTGATGTTCTGGTTATTGTTTATCATGTTGTTATAATGGTTTCCGCACATTATAATATAATTGAAGTTTTATACATTAATGAAGGCGTAGTTTGTAAAGTAGCATAACTATGGAAAAGGTTGGTTACTTAGGTAGTGCCGCACCTGGCCAATTTAAGGAAAAAAGAATTGGGGGCGTGACATGGAGGGTCAAGGAAGTTTGTGAAAATATTGTTTAAGGCAATAATGGGGATGATAAAAATATCCAATAGAAGAGATGAGCTAATGGAGAAAGATAAGGAAGCTAGGTTTCAGTTATTAATAAAATACTCTGAATTGTTGCATGATAAAAATGGATAAGAAGTTAGCAAGTTTGGAGGCTAAGCTATTAATTTTGAACCTCCAAGCCAATGGGGATTTCACGTCATTTGGTGAATATGATGTCAAGTAGAAAGATGCAGAGGCTGGAAACGAAGAGCAGAAGATCAAGGCTTGAGATCCTAAAGAACATGGAGAAGACAGATTCAGGAGTTCTGAAAAAAATTGGTAATTCTTGCAGAAAGTGGGCTCTCCAAGGTTTTTTATTTTCTCTAATCTTATGTATTGCAAATATGCACTATTTTTATTATTTTACAGAATATATGGAACAATCAATGTAAAATTGTAGTTCAAAAAGGTTACAAAGACAAGAAATGCTGGAATATTGAAATATCTGAAATCATAGAAGCATGTAAATGGTTATGACCATGCATCTAATTTTTGTAATAATAAAAAAATTGAAATAAATGGTTAGGGTGATTGTGAATTAATACACTAGCATAGTCATATGATTTAATGGCTACTAAATACCCATAGACATAAATCCATAATAACCATCAAAACTCTTACATCATCATACATTTCAGGTTGTTAAAATTTAAAAAATGACAGGAATTAACTAAATTATAAATTTATTTAAAGCACTTGGTAGATATGGAGTTTGACCATTTGGCCATATAAATTAAAGTAATGATTCATTTTTGTCACCATTATTATTTAAAATTTCATGATTATAATTAATACACAAGTATAGAAAATTCAATATTTACTATAAATTGTTTTCCATAAATTATCTATTTATCTGTCTATATGCATTATCAATGCTATGCATATCACATTAAAAATTAAATTATAAAATTATAAAATATGTCAAAGAAAAATGTTGCATATATATGTAACTATATGTATTATCATGGTTCCAATAAAATTAAAATATATATATTATTACACTTTAGTTCTAATTTAAAAAAACCAAATCATACTGTCACCCACTTCAATAAATTTAAAATAATTTATATTTGATGTTATCCTTAAAAAATTGCTTAAATTATCTTTAATATTATTTCTTATTAGAAAAGGGTAAAATTATGACAAAAAACTTATTTGGATAATTAATTTTTTTGGCGATTTTAATCTTAAATCTAATGTTAGATAGATGTTCATTCACAAATAGTTTATTTATTATATAGTAGGTCTTAATAATATTTTATATTATTATTATTTTTTTATGGAAAATGGCATAATTTTATTCATGATAGGAAAAAAAAAATTATTAAATCTTATTTTGAAATCTTATCCTAATACAATTTTAGGTCCCTATACTACTAGTGTAGCCCCTTACTGTTATTAGTGAAACCCCTTTATTTTATTATTGTGCCCATATAATCCCCATGTTGAGTTGAGGCTTATGTGATCCATATCAAGTTTATGAGAGGAATTTTTTGCGAATTCACATCATAATTCATTTGTTGATGCATTTTGACTCAACCAAGTGTGGTTCATCATTGGGATGAGTTGAAGAACCAAATCATAGTTGCATTTAAATACATAGAGCAGGTCCTCCAATGGTTAAATTTGACTCGGAAACGGCTACATTTGACTACACAACTAGCTGGACCAATCGCTACTAAGCAAGGCTAAGTTTGACTGGGCACAAAGAACAAGAAATAGGGAGAGGAAAAAATAATTATTTGATTAATTTTTATTTTTGTTTAGTTATATTTATTACCAAATGCTAGAGTATGAATAAATGCTATATTATCTATTCATAGTCTAGCATTTGGTAATCAATATAACCAATGAAAAATAAAATTTAATCAAATAGTTATTTTTTCCGCTCCTTATTTCTTGGTCTTTGTGCCGAGTCAAACTTAGCCTTGCTTAGTAGGCATTGGTCTAGCCTAGTTGTCCAATCAAATATAGTCATTTCCCAGTCAAATTTAACCATTTGAGGGCCTTCTCTCTCTATTTAACATGCAACTATGATGTGGTTCTTCAACCTAACCTGACTATGAACAACACTCGTTGGTTCAAAACTCATCGGCAAATGAATTATGATGTGATTTTCCCCAAGGACTCTTCTCATAAAGTCCCCACGTTGTTATTATTATTCCCCATAGAAGCCCACTATTGTTATTTTTCTGCCCCTATAATATTATTGTTATGTAGGCTCTTGTTGTATTGGGACCCCTTAGACTCCTATATATAGAAAGAAGATCTTGTCTTTTTTTTTTTCTTTTTTCTTTTTTTTTTTTCTACGTAAAGCTAAATCTATTATATTAACAAGGAAGTAGTAAATTTACATCATGACCATAGTCAAGCACACTGCTCTTGCGGGAGGTAGCTCTGTCCAAAACATGCATGCATGAAAAATGTCTATTTTTGTTTCCCACGTAGGGGAATAATCTCTGAAACATGAGACAAATCAAAAACTCAAAAAAAGTCCAGAGGAGAATGATCACTGAAACACGAGACAATACCAGAAACCCATGACCGAGTCGCCTTACAACCTTGCTCTATAGAAAGGGGCATTCTACAAAAAGAGAGGTGTGGATGGCCTTCCTATTCATCAATGGGCTCTTCAGTAGTTCGACACCAGCCCCTATCAGGTGGTTCCTCTAACTGTGTTACATTCTGAGCATCAGTGCCCAGATCTAGCATCATCGGCTCCCGCGCGCTGCTTCTTTGCTAATTTGTTTCCCACTAAGGCATGTTCTCTGTAGCCAGCTGCAAAGATGAAGAGGGGTCCTGGATAGCCCTCGAATTTTCTGCTTGTGTCCTTAAATCAACATCTAAACTTTCCTCCTGAAACACCACTGTAAAATAGGTTGTGATCCTCGGCCTGTTGAGAGCACTGTCAAAGG
This sequence comes from Pinus taeda, assembly GCA_000404065.3. NCBI lineage: Eukaryota > Viridiplantae > Streptophyta > Pinopsida > Pinales > Pinaceae > Pinus > Pinus taeda. The sequence continues at coordinate 45,544 of APFE031140510.1, forward strand.
TGAAAATGGCGGAGCCTGTGGCAGGAATCGGACCGGGTTGAGAGTTAGAGGCTAGAGACCTTCCTCTTCTACTGCGAGAAGAAAGCCCTTTCCTTGGAGGATGATTCAGGTCGCTGGAGGATGAATACGATGGGGCTCTGCTCTGCTGCCCTATGCGGCTACCTACTCTGGGTCTCAATCGAGGCATCTTGCAGATGATAGTGGCCCATATCTAGAGATTTTGCTGTGGGGCGATAGCCTGGATGTGGTGATGCCTCTGAATTGAGCCTCCTCTGCCTAGATTGAGCGTGTTCTTTATGTTTGTTGAATCCCTGCACTTGTGCATTAACCCAAGACAAACACATATATCAGTTGCCAAGAGAAAATAACGGGAGGGCCAACTTGCGATACCAGAGCAATACTCGAGGAGGGAAGTGACCAGCCTCACAGAGAGGACCAAGATAATCAACACCGGGGTCCAATTCCTTGCCTTCTCTCTAAGTTTCTTATCATGTGCAGAGGAGTGTCGGCAGAGCGGCAGAGCCAACGAATTTACCATCTCCCTCAAACCTTCTTCGGTTTTAAGGTTACAGGCCATGTCTTGGGAGTCGTCTCCCATTACTGCTCCCTTGATGGCTTGAGCCTCCCACTACACGCTGATGCCTGTGAAACTTAATTCCCTTTGCTATGAGCCTGGAGTTCCAACCAAATTGGTGATATAACGTACCCTGTGTGACGATCCTGCAGATGAGCCACGCGCCTTGTATTATTTCCCTTGCACGTATCCTGTGTAGGTCGGGCAAGTGGCGTTCCGCCCTGCCCATCCATTGTCCTATCATGTTAACTCTCCACGCTAACACCCGCATCCGGGGAGAAAGAAGATCTTGTCATTTGTATCATCCAATAATTTTTCATTTGTGTAGTGTAAAATAGGTTGCCCCGTCGAAGAGGCTAATTTTTATGTCATTAGTCTATCTTTTGTATATTTTTGTGATTTGGTTTCATAACAGACAACTTATCTCATTGCAATGAAAACTTACAAATCAACCATCAGATTGAAGTATCCCCTTTTTAATGGGGCATTAAAATTACAGTTTTTTAACCATGGTCTATCAAATCATAACAATAAATAATATTATGACAATATCACCATATAATTTAAAAATTCAACATGAATTCCTAATATCTTTTTACCTTTAATCAAAATATGAATACTAAGTATATTGAATGAAACATAAATTATTTCTCAGAGTTATTTTTTCATTATGGATATTTGAAACAAATGAATACTTCATAGTTAAAACATATAATCCAACAAACATATAAATGCCTCATAACTTCATGTAATACATATGCGAGTTAAATTTTTTATTTCAAGTTAGCATGCAAACATCAATTACATAACATGTCTTAGACATTTATTCAAATTCACACATAGGTTCTAGCACACCATCAAAATCTACAACATCTTCAAATCAATGTTTGCATGTAAATGAAGATGACCCATATTCTTCTTTATAATGAACTCGATCCTCTTTGGAGTCGGAATGTATTCCCACCATTTCAAATCTAAAATGTCTTCTAGATCTATGACTGGTTTCAATAGACTCCCATATTAACATTATTTCTTATAGTAGCAACCTGTTGATAATTTCTATGGTCATGATGTGAATAGTTCCTATCTTTGTTAAATTGAATTCATAAACAAGTATGTAAAATTTCTCCAATATTAAGAGGTCAGTGTAGTGATGATTTATATTTGGATCCTTTCTTTTTCTCTTTTTTCATATTTGTTTATCAACAACCATGTCTAGCATACGCACACCATTGAATGGGTGTGTATTTGTGGCATACCAATGTACTTCAATTGTTATAAGATCTTAATTTTCCTTAATTACCTTTATAACCTTAGCAACCTAGAATGGGTAACCATGTGGATCTCCATCCACTTGCATTTCGATCATGCAACACACCTTAATATCCTGCATAGAACCTCTTTAAAGGTATTCCATGGCTTCCCATTGTGCACATGATCTTCTAGGACCAATATACATTTCTCGTTCCTCTATTTATGAAGAATCAATAATACCTTGAAATTGTTGATATTCAAAAATTTTTCTTTCCTCATATTCATTTCGTATATTTTATGGCCAAATAAATGGATTCTTCAAAAGTCTATCTTCATTTCTTGTTCTTGAAATAATGTCACTTTCACCATTGAAAAAGAATCCCACCAAATTGAATTCTCAACATCAAAGTACTCAGATCTATTTCTAACCGAAATTTTAATTTTATTTCAAGCATTCAAAATAATTTATATCTATATTATTCCTTCATGCATTATGGATTTGAATAACTAATTGTAATAACGATATATTTGATGAAAATGTTGAAAGATCTAGAATGAAATTCAAAAATGTTGAACCTAATGACAACCCCTGTTCTATAGTAGTTGAATACTTCTTGCCCATATGTGGATTTTCTCATTAATGTTTCTGATACAACATTGATGTTGGAACCTAATGTCATTAACCTGTTCAATTCATTTCTTTTCACCTTTTGATCCTAGATAAATATTCACATCTCAATAGTTTCTTCCACCATGTGAAAATTAGGCACCAAAATTTATGATTTCTTACTATATTCAACTATGATGGTAGGCTCCCAACATCCTTCCTCCTGAATGTTACTGAAAAGTGACTAAAAATTTCATAAATATGGTCACAAGTGTACCAAAGTAGTAGGAAACCAATATTTACCTTTTGAAAACTTCCTAATTCAACAAGCATGCTTAGGTATCCAAGTAGAATTTGAAATTGCACATACAAAACTTCAAGAAGATTACGAGACTGATGAGAGAACACATCATGAATTATGGTTATGGTAATATTTTCATCATTCTAAATATTTTGTGTTGTGAAGTAAACAATTCGACACATTTTCCAATCAGGTATCATATAGCTCACCAAGTGAAAATGAATAAAATTTTCCTCCTGTAATTTTTTGGTCTGGAGACAAAATTTAGTAGAAGTGTTTTCTATCACACATACCATCAATTATCAAACCTAAATATTTATTTAGATTACCATAACACTTGTTTTGATTCATGTACACCTTCTTCCTTTCACTTAATTTTTTATTGTGATGCTCATGAAATACCTTGACAATGGAATCTACCCATAACATAAGAACAACCTATTAATAAGCACATTTTCATAGTTGATAAGTATTCAATTTTAAGAAATAAAGTTGTAAATGCATACCTCTTTCTACCCCTTGACATTTATCCCTTTTTTATTTAAGAGAAGCATAATTACTTCCAACCCCCATCCTTAACTTCTTATAGATACAAACATTTTTTAATTCATTCCTCCATATGGTCGTAAAATATGGATATGTAATAAAATTACCATATCCATAAACACCTTCTACATATTCTTTCTATAAGTTGTAGATATTTTGTCTCCGGAAGTTATCTGAAATAAGCATTATGCTCTATTTGGCATAAAATTGCCATGTTTTGAAAAGAAGTCTTGCATCCATGATATTATAGTATTTTCTAACGGCTCAATATTTTCTTTATGATTAACTTTTGACTATAGTATGGGATTTCTTTCCTATCTTTTGTGTATTCTTGATAGATTAAAAGTACCAGTTGAATGAAACTTTTAAAATTATTTCTATAGAGCAATAGTTTCTCAAAATCATAATCATAACCTGGCAATGTAGATTGCATGCACTCCATTAAATATAATTTTTTTCATGCTTTTATTCATCGATAAATATTTCTTCCTTTTCTCCAATTCATATTTGAAATCTATACATTTGAACAAATCCTTTCGAAAACATTCACTTGAAATTACGTCAATGATAGAACTTGTTGTTGTGAGAAATTCTTTCCTAAACCATGTATAACTGGAATATCTTTGGTTGATATAAAAATGTCTAGTCCTACATGTAGATACAATATATGATTGAAACATCTCCATCATTTAATTATACTCTCTACAATAATTTTCATGAGCATGAGGAGGAATCTGATCCTCACTATGATCATTCTGAACATGGTCTCGAAATTTATCACCAACCTTGCTTGGGGAATATTTTTTACCAACCTCACTTGAAGGAAATTCTTCATTATCATCATATGTTAATTTCAAATCCTTGCTTGATGGAAATCCATCATGTTCATGAGTTCCTTTGAAATCATTTAATTGAGGAAATCCTTCACCATCCTCATATGTTCCTTTGAAATCCTCACTCAGAGGAAATTCATGATCATCATATGTGCTTTTGGCATCCTTCCATAGAGGAAATCCATCATGATCATCAATTCTTTTGAAATCCTTGCTTGGAGGAAATCGTTCACCATCCTTGTTCTTTTCAAGTCCTCGCTTAGATAAAACTCATCATCGCCATTTGTGCTTTTGAATACTTGCTCAAAGGAAATACATCATCATCATTTGTTCTTTTCAATTCCCCTCTTAGAGGAAATCCATCATTGTCATTAGTGCTTTTGAAATTCTCACTTGGAAGAAATCCATCATCATCATTAGTGTTTTCAAATTCCCAGATTGAGTAAATCCTTCACCGTCCTCATCCATTCCTTTGAAATCCTCACATGGGGTAAATCCATCATCATCTTATGTGCTTTTGAAATCCTTGCTCAAAGGAAACTCATCATCATTATCTATGCTTTTTAAATCATTACCTCAGAGTAAATTCATCATCATCGAGCACCTTTCAAATCTTGAGTCAGATGCCTTTAAAGTTCTCACTTGGAGGAAATTCTTCATCCTCCCATTTAATCCTTAGTATTAGGACTTTCTTGATTAATCTACTCAATACCATTGTTTTTACTTTCATCAAACTCATACTAAGTGCAAAAATATACTCTCTATTCATAGTGTAAGCCTTCACATTATATTCATTAATACGAATAGAGTTGTTGCACAAATGATATGTTAATGTAAAAAATAGAAACTTCACCATCACATGAATCCATGGCCTTTCACAGATATGTTGAATGATACAAATTCTCTCTCTCCCAATGAAAATTTGTAACTCAAAGAATCAAAATCACCACCAATGCCATAAATTTTGCTTGAAAAAAATATTCCCTCTAAAATTCATTCCAAAACTTTTTACTAAAACTTTGTTTTAAAAATTTCAACCCGACTCTCTATTCCAAATTTCCAAACAAAATTTCCTTTAATACTTTTCATTCAAAATAAATAAAATAAATTAATTTTCATTATTTAACATTACTAGGTAATTAAGTTTGATTTTCAAATTTAATATTTTATTTTTATCCGAATTAATAAAAGTAATTTAACCCATATCCTTGTCTATATATTATTCTCCCTTAATTTTAATTTTAATTCCACATTTTTGTTAAAAAACATGGTGTGTTTCACCTTTAAAAAGTTAGTTTTCTTTCTATTTTTACCATTTAAAAATGAAATTGGGTAAAATATGTTGTTTCCTGGTATTTTTGTTGAAAAAACTATTCTTTTTACTATTTTTTTCATTTTTCACACATACACACGATAGAGGAGAAACTACACAACATTATCACAATTGTAAGATTTTTAGGGGGAAAAACACCATGAAAACCCATAGTTATATGTTTTTTAGGAGAAAAAAAAAAAAGAAAAACCATATTTTTTAGGATTCTAAAATGGAAAAAAAATGATCTTTTAATTTAAAAAAAGAAAAAGAAAAAGACATGGTGTGTTAAATTTGTTTTTTGTTGTAATTTCTTGTTATATTTTTTAAAAATACCCTTAAACTAATTTAAAAAATAAAAAACATCAAGATTATATATATAATATATTATATATATATATTATATAGCTATATATAGATAGATATATATATAGAATATATATAATATTCTTTTTGGCACCAAATGCGAAAGAGGGTTGATGCTACAATCTACCCTCCAAACATAAACAATATTTTTTGCATATATATATAATTAAGCTCTTTAAAATTTTAATAATTTTATATTTGTTTTATATTTTAAATTATTATATATATGTTTTTTAATTCATTTTTAAAATACATTATTCAATTTTTAATGTCCAATTTTTGTTGTTTTTAATTTCTCACATTGTTTGGGTTAAATTAGTTTTGTTTATACTTTTTATTTAATTTATTTAAGTCAATGTTCTTTTAGTCACAATTTCATGGTTTTTGTGGTTTTTTTTTGTTTTTATATTGCTTATTTTTATTTTTTATACTTTTCCTTCGATGTATAGGTTTCGTTGTTAATTTATTTAAAAAAAAATACTAAATCATTAACTTTGTTTTAAACTTAAAGGTGTAATTTTTTTAATATAATATAGTAATAATTCCTATGAAATGGAATTTTTTTTTTTTTGAAGGCATTGTGAATGTTCCTGATTAAAAGAACTATACAACAAAAAAGTTGTAACTACACCTATACAGATTGTTTGGTAAAAGTCAATCAACTCACCCCTCAAAATCAACAAAGAATGCTAAAGAATGGAAGATGACAATAGTGGAAAATAGAATAGACTTTTTACAGTATATTAAAGATAGACAGAGCAACAAAGGGAATCAAATATCTGTATATTGTGTTGAGCTTTGATATGGTAGAAATTATGAGGTACTTGGAAAAGTACGAAATGTATGTTTGATGCCAAATATAGATATTGTTTATGTCTTTGTAAAACTAGCTAACAAACACGGCAAGGGTAGATATCATTTTGCAGGGAGAAAGTTTGACTCAACACAACATTCTAGAAAGGTTTGTGCAAGTGTCATGGACAACATTGAGAATGAAACTGTAAGTTTTCTTCTTTATGTTTATGTTTTATTCATTATTGCAAGTATCATTATATTTTTTATAATTTATTTATCATTGAAATGATACATTTTGTTTGACATGATTTTGCTAGGGCACTTTTAATTGTGTTGGAGGGAATTTAATATAAAAAGACATATATTATCAATGTGATCAATATATTTCATACAAATAAAAAAGAGAAATAAAAGGGAAAGAATAAAGCCATAATAGAACCTAAAACTACAAGAGTAGATAAGGACAAAATAACATTAATCTAGTAAGGATAGAAAGGTTACTTTTGAACATGTGGAAGTTGAAGATGAAGAATATGTTTTCATTATTGATAATGAGGTTATACCTCTTGTTGAAAAGGATAAGATCCATAAAAAACAAAAAAGAAGAATTTCCATTGATGTTTGTATTCTACTTGATGATGAGGAGATTGTTAGTTTAGAGGAAAAGATATTGAATGGTAGGATGAAGAAATCAAATATTTTGAAAAATAATGGGTTTCACTAAATATCATAGTAAAATCTCTAAAGGAAATAGTAAAATAATAACACTAGCCAATGATTTAGAGAATGGTATTAATAACAAAAAACAAAATTTCATTCAAAATCAATTGAAGAATAACAACTTGGTTGATATAAGCCATACATTTAAGTTAAATGTCAGATAACTTTATAAGCCAACAAAAGGGAACTCTAAATACCAAATTGGAAAGCCACACCACTTGGATGTTCATAACTAGAAAACAATGTTTAGGTATAATCCATATGCACATGTATGTGGTTGACTATGTGGTTCTTGTTGATCTAGTTTAATGTATATGGTAAGATATTGAAATTGTATGTTTATTGATATTATTAAAAGAAATCATTTATGTACGAGTTAATTGAATTTTCAGTTTTTATGTTACATGAAAATTCCAAATGTTATTAGTCTTAGAGATCAACCAATTAAAAGTGATTGTGAGTTCATACATGCGACATCTTGGACAAAAGATGATAGTATTATGCCTATTCTTCTGAATCTAGTAGATGGAACGAGTCATAGCCAAATACTAGTTCATGATGTTGTGGCAAGAAAATAAGGATAAATATGGAAAAAGAGAGAGTTAAAATTTATCAAAATCCACAAGCATTGATTAATTATCTTTAATATTTATGTCCAAATGAAGAAGATTGGGTTTTGGATTTGTTCATAGGTTCAGGTAAGTTTTATGATATGAAATTGAAATTCAATAATTTTTTTTCTATTTTTTATGTGTTTATACTAATTTACTTAATTATTTCTTTTGTACTTGATGATTAGGTACAAAACTAGCATGCTGTCTACAAAAAGGAAACAATTGTATAGCTATTGAAAAAGACCCACTACAATGCAATTTTGTTCAACAAAGAATTAATGCTATTAAATTTTTCCAGATGCGATGCAATAACTTGGTTTGAGGAAAGAGGATTTTGATGAATCACATGTTACCAAAAAGGCAAAGGAACCTCAACCACCATTGGATGGAATGATTGGAAATGGATACTTGTGGATACTTTTAGACAAAAAATATTCAACAGGAGATGGGAATGACCAAATAAAAGCAGAAAATACTCTAGAAGAAGATTATAATGAAGCACTCAAAGATAATGAATATGAATTATATGATATTGTTTATTAAATTTAAGTTATGCTTGAAAATCAAGTTCAATTTTGTGAACTATTCATTATTTATACTTGTAATGTTTTGACTTTAATATTTTTGATAATAATGAGTTTTTAGTTATCATTGTTATATGTTTAGTATTTTTATTATTTGATTTTCACTTCAAATTTTATGTGAATAATTATTTTTGGAAAAAAACTTTGAATATTATTATTTTAACATAAAATTTTTAGAAGTGTTATTTAAAAAAAAATAAAAAATTTCTATTTTGACATAAGATTTATAAAAAAAATCTATTTAAAGAAAAATAGTTCAATTTTCATGTAATAATCATTTATTTGAAATGTTATTTTTAGCAAAAAAAAATCCCAAAATGTGCATTTTTTTTATAATATCTATATTCAAAATGTGTATTTTTGTTGTGAAATATTTAAAATTGTTGTATTTTCAGTGACAAATATTTCATGCATATTGACATATCAATTAAAAATACATAAGTATATAGAAAATCCTAACTTCAAAATATTGACCCCTTTTTTTAAACTCTACAAAAAAATGAAATTTTTAGTACAAAAAAATAGGAAAAGAAGAACAAAAAAATACATTCTTGGAAAACACTTAAAAAACAAACATCTTAGAAAAAAGAAAAAGAAAGAAGAAGACTACATGGAAAATCGTTAAATAACCAACAATTAAAAAAATTATCCACACTCAATACAAAAGAAAATTTAAAGTGTTAAAAATAAACCCCCAAAAGAAGGGGTTGATGATGCACCAACTCTTTTAAAAATAGGCATGAAATTCACTAGCATTTTAAAAAATTGTCCATGCTTAATATATATAAAAAAATTGAAGGGTCAAAAATATGCTCCAAAAAAAACTTTGATGTTGCATCGGCACTTTTCAAAGTTGACATGAAAATGATGATTTGTTGCAACCTCTTGAAAAACAAGAACTCGATAAAATTTTCATTAAGTTGATAACTTTGTTCCTATTCCTCATGTGTATTTACCATATATTTCCTCATGTACCATCTAACAACTCATATTATTTTCACTTGTTTTAAGTATGATGTGGCATGAATATGCCATTTTTATTCGATGGTGTTAATTAGGGAATTTATGAGAGAAATAAAAGTCAATGAATGCTGGAATATTAATTATGGAATATATAAGTCATTATCATTAGGTGGTGGAAATTAGGGAATCTATAAAAATATGAAAAGGGAGTGAAGGCTTAAGGCTTAATTATGGCATAAATATTTGTGCGGTGATAATGAAGGAATTTATGGAATGAAGATAAGGGATTGAAAGCTTCAGGATTAATTAGGGAATTAGGTGTGTTGTTGCAAGAATATTATATTGTTGTTAGGTGGTGGTAATTAGGGAATTTATGAAAGGTAGAAAAAGGAGTGAATAATTATATCTTATTAGGGAATTAGGTGTGATGTGAAGCTTTAGGTGTGATGTGCCATGAATAGGCCATTGTTGTTAGGTTGCAGTAATAAAGAGTTTATGAATGGATGAAAATGGAGTGATGGTTTAGGCTTTAATTAGGAAATTAGGTGTGATGTTACATGAATAAGACATTGTTTTAATGTGGTGATAATTAGGGAATTTATGAAAGGAAGAAAAGAGAGTGAATACTTAAGGCTTAATTAGTAACAGAGAAATAAAAGACAAAACGTGAAGAGTTGGGGGAAAAGAAAAGGAAGGAAATTGATAATTTGACATAGAGGAGAAGAATATTCTCACATAGAAAGCTAGAAAAATGAAAGAGGAGAAATGATAGCAAAGGAATATGGGGTTCGGATTATAGAAAATCACACTTTCAAAAGAAAAATAGGAAAGAAAGTTCATTGAGGGAAAGATCCATGAGACCGAAGTGAATAGAAGACAAGAAAAAAAAATGGCCTGGCTCCTGGAGTGGACCCTTGCATCAGCAATCCACCCCTCATAACCCTGTGGAATTTTCCATTTGATAGCACCTTAGGATGGCATAGCTTGAATGAAAGGTTCATTCTCCTATTTCATTAATCCAAGAACTAATTGGGTTTCCCAAATCTTGTCCATTCATCATTCCTTCGTAATTTCAAGATGATTTTGTACGTTATACTGAAAATTCCTAAAGAAGGAAGAGCAAACAAGTAAGGGGTAAGAAATAGAGGAATAAATTTAAGGAGGTATCTTAAAGAAGCTACAAATTTGATCATAAATAATAATAAGAATAGAAGAAGATGATCCTACTGATTGTGTTGGGTATAATATAACAAAGGAAATAATTCTATGCCAACTTGTATGTTGGGTACAATAGTAAGAAGAAGTATGAGCAAGAATGAATAAAAGTAAGGATAGCTCAATTCTACTGGAGGCTCGGTAGCACTATGAGAGATAAAAGAAGGAAAAACAAGAATAAGTTATGGCAGGAGTGGACGAGAATTTACCCTCAACTACATAGAATGTTCTAAAGGATAAAATTTTTCCTTTATTTTGATTAGGCACAAGAAACCCATCTTGTTTTATTTATCATCACTATTGAAGGCATTGTTGAGTTTTTTTTAACTTCCTTGTCAGTTGTGTGTTTGTGTGGGTAGGGGTTATTACTATTTTGTATCATAACAAGACATTCCTAATAATAATTACAATTATAAAAAAAGGTAAGAAGCAGTAGGTAGATTATGTAACAAGGAAAGCAGTGTTAGTGTCTCACTTGGTAGAGTTGTAGGGAGAGGAAATATAATGATTCCAAATAGTAGTTCGGTATATGTTAAGTAGTTGAAGGTGTGTAGGGTAGAAAATAATTCATACCCTGAGGTAGAGAAGTTGTAGATAATGTTTGGAATCTTTTTTTTTAAATTAAATGCTCCATAAGACTTGTTTGACCTATATAGAGAAAAAACTATTGTGGTATGGAAACATGAAGGGAAAGTTTAAAATTTGTATGTTGTTAAAAGAAATTCCAATAAATTAAGATTTTGGTTAGAGATATTAATAAAATATCATGGTGATTAGTTATAGGGAAGCAATAAATGGGGAAAACTATTGTAAGAGGTTTCCATTAAACAATATAGCTAGTGGAAAGTAAGGATAACTCCAACCATCAAGTTGGGCACTATTGCAAATTCAAATGGAGTACACTATAGATTACAAGTTTGGAGGTTATAATTTTGAAGAAGTGAAAACATAAGAAGACTAGTATATGTTGGTATTATGAGGAAGAGACCTTAGGGGACTTAAGGAGGTTAATGTCTAGACTCTAGTTTAAAAACATTAGAAGAAAGGAAGGAACCAACCAAAAAAAGGGAAAACATTCAAATAATTTAAAGAGGAGAAAAAAAGATCCTTGTGAAGAAGCGGATGTTATAACAACCTTGGAAAGCATACTAGTGGGAATGGATATTTTAGAGAAGGCTGAAGTAATATTATACATAGAAGAGGTGAGAGAATATCTCCAATTAATGGAGAAGAGTGAGAGTGAAGGGAAATATGGCTTTAAATACTTGCTACAATGTGAGAAGGATGATAAGACTAAAGTCATAATTTGTGCATCATAGGTTAGATATTACATTGATGAAATTCCTTCATTATGACATTTGCTTTAATTAAACATCTAAAGTTTATCAATGATAATTTATAGAGTAAGGAATAATTAACCTTGTAGTTGTAAGTGAAGAAGGGGACATTGGTGATATTAATGTAGCATTTAAATAATAAAAATTGAAGGATTGGAATATTATGAAAGTTATATCAGAGTAAAAGAGATAACAATCCTTGGGGAATTGGTAAAATATAAATATAAAGTAGAGGTAACAACCATATCAATTAATGAAAGAGAATGCAACCAAAAAGAAGACATGGATTTCCAAAGCATAGTTAAAGGAGAGATTTCTTAAAAAGTATATAAATAGTGATTGAATAAATTGTATTAATGGAGAATGTTTGAATATAAGAGGATGATAAAATCACAATATTAGAGAAGGATACAAAGGAAATTTAAAGGAGTTAAAGAATAAATAGCCTTGAAGGCAATGTATTCAGAGGGAAAACATGACTCATGTTGTCATTGCCAATTTATATTGTGGAGAAAGATGATCTTATGACCAAGAAGAGCATAAAAATGAAATCATGATCGATATGGAGGGTTTCCATGAGGATAATGATGTTACCATAGTAGCAAGAAGAGAAATGGAAGAGAAGGAAGTCCTAGAAGTTATAGATACAAAAACAAATGTTGCAAAAGAGGAGGCAAAGGAGGCACCATGTTGGGATGTCATGACTACTAATAAAGATGAAAAAAATAAATAAAGACATATGAGAAAGAAATATTTTAAAGTGAATGGAAGTATAAAAATACACGTACATTCATAAAAATATTTTTAAACATGATTAGGGGCATTGTTAGGTCCCTATAATACTAATGATTACCCCACTACTATTGTAGTTGTATCCCTTATTAATATTGTTGTGCCCCTATTGTCCCCATATTGTTATTACTGTGACCCATAAAATCCCTCTATTGTTATTTTTGTGGCTTATATTATTATTATTAGGTCGGCTGGGTTATATTGTGACTCCTTAGACTCCTATATATAGAAAGGAGGTTTTGTCATTTGTATCATCCAAGAATTGTTCATTTATGTAATGTAAAGGAGGTTGCCCCCTCGAAGAGGCTTAATTATAAGGCATTGATCTATCTTTTCTATCTTTTCTTGAGCTGGTTTCATAGCATTTGGTATCAGAGCCAAGTTCTAGGGTTTTGCTGCTCCAAATAGGTCATCGTGGCATTTTCGCTATACTTTTTTTCTGCGACGTTTTAGAAGTCGGAAAGAAAACACATTTGAGAAGACATCGCGCTGCAACTCGGGTCCGAATTTCAAAGCTTTTCGCGCTATATTTGCAGAGATATGTTCTGAGGAAGTTGGTCTTTTTGCAGACTCCTGAATTACATTCCAAACAGGTGACTTGGGGAAAATCGTCATAACTTTCTCTCTGAGTATCGGATTGAAATTTCGCAAAAAGGTACAGAAAGGGGACGAAATGTAGTTTCTTCTAGATATTTTTCAGAGCCAGAGGTCCAAATAGTGAGACGTGGCACTTCATACAAGTTCGCTCTTCTGAAAAGGTCTATAATCAGGTCATTGTGGGAGATTTGGCATAACTCGTCATTGGAGAATCCAATTGGGGTCAGACTGGTGGCATTGGAAAGAGGACACAGAGGGCTACCATAGGTCGCAATTTCAAAACTAGATGTTCTGAAAGTACAGAGATACATCAGAGGAAATATCGAGCTCCTACAAAGAAAAAAAAGGTGTGTAGATATTTTTAAATTTTTGCTTAAGATTGGTTTGAAAATTTATTTTGAAGGAATTCAAAGGGCTAGTAGAGCATTATTATTGGCAACTGATGCCCCGAGGAAAGAAAATGCAAACACCTAGTAAGGAACCTGAAAGCTCTAGCATGAATCAGGAAGAAGAAGAAGAAATGTTACATGATATATCAAAATTACAAGACCAAGTGCAAAAAATGTCAGCCTCACAAAAGATAACAGAAGCTAAGATAAATGGCATGGAATCTAAGATAAAGGATGTGGAAGCTAAGATGGATGATTGGAAAACAAATTTGAAGATAGACATGGACGATTTGAAGACAGACATGGACGAATTGAAGATAAATATGAATAAGTTGCTACAAGAAATGGTCACTAAGGGTGAAAGGGTAGTAAAGGAAACTCATGATGAGAACAAAAGAAATGTTAATCATGATTCCATAGACTCTAATGTGGGATCGAAGACCCATCATATTCCAAAAATCGATATGAGGAAGTTTGATGGCAAGGATCCCACAACATGGATATTACAGATGGAGCAATTTTTCGATCTCAATAATGTGCAAAACACACAAAAGGTACGTATGGAAACTTTATATTTGGAACCAAATCAGTTTGTATGGTATCAATGGCTTTTCTCTCGTAAACAATTTATCACTTGGGCAATTTTTACGTAAGAATTGATGGCACATTATGAGGATACAAAAAGCAACACTTTTTTTAGCCAATGGATAAGTCTCAAACAAAAGGGTTCAATGATGGAGCACATTGAGGAGTTCCAAAATTTGAACATAAGGGTAAAAGATATTCCAGAGGAGCATAGGATTGATGTGTTCATATGGTCTTTAAAGGGTAATATCCAACATGATGTTCGCCTTTGGGAACCTGATTCATTAGAGAAGGCATTCAGGTTAGCAAGAAAAATGGAAAGCAAAATTATGGCAACCAGGAAGCATACCACTCACAACTATAAAGATGGAAGTGTTGTTGCCCCTAGTCTTCCACAACCTATAAGGTTGACACCACAACAATTGGAAGAAAGAAGAGAAAAATGGTTTTGTTACAGTTGTGATAACAAATACACTAAAGGTCATAAGTGTGCTGAGAAGAAGTTATTATACATAGATTTTGAAGAGGAAGAAGAAAAGGAGCAAGAAAGGTCAAAAGAAGAGGATATACTCCAGGAACAAAGCCTAGATAAAGAAGAAATGAATTTGACCATATCTTGTAATGCATTGTCTAGAATTACCACTCCTCAAACCATCAAGATAGAACGACAAATCAAGAAGAAAAAGGTAATAGTGTTGATTGATTCAGGAAGTACCCACAATTTTATTCATTGTAAGATAGCAAAAGAATTGAATTGCTTCCTATATCCAGCACCAGAGTGTCAAGTGATGATTGCAAATGGAGGAACAGTAAATTGCTCTGGAAAGTGCCATAATATCAAGCTATCCATGGGAGAATATGTATTGACTAGCCCAATGCTTTCCATTCCAATGGGAGGTGTTGATGTTGTACTAGGAGTCCAATGGCTACAATCCTTAGGTATAATAGCTTTTAATTTTCAAGAACTTTTCGTGAATTTTTTTGCGAAAGGAAAGGAAGTTGAATTAAGGGGTATTGCAAGGAAATCGGGAAAGATAATCAGCTCTAACAGTATGACAAAGCTTCTAAAAAAAGAACAAAGAGGTGTAATTGCACAATTATGTTCGCTAGATGTTTCCACATCGAAATCATCTATTTATCCAGATCTCCAAAAAAGTCCTGGATAATCATTCCAAGGTATTTGAGACTCCTAAAGGTCTCCCACCTGTGCGTGATCATGATCATGCTATTCATCTAATTCCAGGAAGTGTCCCTCCAAACATCAGGCCGTACAGATATCCCTATGTCCAAAAG
>APFE031140514.1:2602-14769 GCA_000404065.3 Pinus taeda
TCTAAATCAAGGAGATAACTTAAGGCAAATCTATTGACATGTTGTGATCTCTCAGGCGCATGAACAGATCTGTGGATCTGACTGACTGTGGCACATAGGAGGACTGTAAATTTGGCCCTAATCAGAAGTCCGCAGGCGATCCGAAGGCGTAGTGCGGGGGTATGCAGTGCAGTAAAAGGCTTAGTGCGGGAGTACGCTGCGCAGCCAAAGGCGCAGTGCGGCGTACGCAGCGTAGGAGAAGGCATAGTGCGGAGCGCACGCAGCATAGAAAAGGGCGAAGCGCGAGGTACACAGGCAAGAAGAAGGTACAATGCGGATGTACACTGTAAGTTAGAAAGTAAAGTGCGGATATCAAGAAAGTACGCAGAGCAGAAGAACGACCAATGCAGATCTACGCAGTTCAGACTTAGAAGAGTTGCGGATATACGCAGGCCCCTATTGGTGAAGTTGCGATCTTATCTTGAAACATTTGTTGATTGTCTTTTATCTATTGCTGAAGAATTATGGGTTTAGATTTCTGGTATTATCTTTCTGTTTACTTCATTCTGAAGAATTGGGTGATTCATTGTATATGGAGATCGGGTGATTTACATGTACTTGATGATTATTTGATGTTCATGGACCCAGTCTGAAAATTTATGAAACGTGGTCCTTAAAGAAGTAAAAGAGCTAAGGGGGTTGTAGCTCCCTTGCAGGAGAGACTAGAAAACGAGAGAGAGTTGTAGCTCTCTGCAGGTTGTAGCCTGCGTACTAGTAAAGGACTACACCAGTACAAAATCATTGTAAAAGAAGTTTCTAATTGAAAGAAGATAGAGACATATTGCAGCAGGTGCTTTTCACCCACATTGGGTTTCCACCTTATACCTAGTGTTCTTTGGTGTGACTATCTGTTTTTCTTGTTTCATGCTCATTATTATATGGTACTGACATACAAGTTAATGATCAATATCTGAAGATTAAATTAAGGAAGGCATATTGAAAAGAATTTGATAATACTGATTCACCCCCCCTCTCAATATTATTTCCAACAAACAATGCAACACCAAAATAGCGTCAGATCATTAGACAGTTTTATTTTTTATTGTGTAAATAATCTATTTTTTTTTAAAGTAGTTCAGGATATTTTTCGTCCTACTGTTGTATAAATAAGTCCCTTCACGTGTTATTAAAGGTTGCACTCTTAAAGAAGCATTTATAGACATCTAATGTAATTAATCTTTGTGGGTCATTAATATGAAGCAAAGGATTCTGAATTCTATTTTACATAGTTTGTGTTTCTTGTAAGTTTTTCCAGTGTCATTCATTATGTTTTTTCTTCATATACTTGTGTCTTGCAGAGATAACTAGGTAGGAATAACTGTATTTCAATCTATTCCTATAAGCTTTCTGAAGTGATAATATATAAAGAGAATGAATTAATGGACTGATTTTTTAATTAATTCCCTCAAAATTAATAAATCATCAGCATCTTTTGTCAGCTCGTGTGTTTTCTCAGACCTTTAAACATAGTTTAAAGGTTTTCGTACTTATGATTATTTAAATTTTCAATATGAAAATTGTGGTAATCATATTATTTTTCTCTTTTTGTTCATCATCATAAAAACTATTTCACTGTGTAAATATTATAGCAGCCCTCTGCTGAGATATTGATATTATTCAAGAGGTTAGGCATATCAGTTCTATATTTGTTTCATTCATTGGTCTCCCAAATTAAAGCAAAACCCCCAAAACAATTATCTTAGATGCTCTGGCATAATAGCTTACCATTATTATCTCATAGATACAACAACTGATATGTTGATTCACAGGTTTGCGTACTTTCTGCATGATGGATTGAATCCAGGCAAGGCATTTGGAAGAAAAACATGAGAGAGGGAGCTGACGAAATGTAGGAAAACACTTATAAATTGGTGAAGAAGGCGCGAGGATACTCCATCCTGTCCATAACTAACCCTATAGTTTGGTTGGCTATGCAAATATTGGTAGGCAAGGTAATGAGGAAGTGTCATGTGGACGAAGTTCCAGCACCTTTCATTTCTCTAGCAGCCCAGTGTGCGGAAGGTGTCCTATTGAATTGGTCCAGATACCTCTGCCAAGAGTTCCTCATGAACTTCCGTGAAGTGCAGGATGAGAAGAATTCATTCCATTACGCTTGGTTGCTACTATCTATTGTTTTGGTTGCATGGGAGCTACTGGAGGACAACAAGTTTCCTTTGTTCGGAAAAGGGTTGCAAGAGGCAGCATGGTTCACCTCCCTATGGGCTATGAAGGACCCGCGTATGTCACAGAGATGAAGATTTTATGGGTCTTGATGGAAGCAAGCCTCTGCATGGCTATCAAGTAGCACCAAATGTTATCCCCAACCTTGTACATGCAGATGTCCACCTATCCTACATTTAAGGTTCAATTGCATAGAGTTTATATACAGGCCTTGAAGGATCCCACACAGAAATGGTATGACCTACCCTATTTGTTGTCATATTCCGATGTGGAGGAGGTAGTGTCACATTGGTCAGTCAAGTGGCATGCCCCTTCTGATTTGGCTGTCGGGCCAAGCGCAAGTGTAGAAAGTGCGACCACCAGGATAAGAAAGGAGGCAGCCAAGAAGGTCGTGCAAAAATTAGCTACAAAAAAGGATAAAGACATTGCAGAAAAAGCACGGTTCAGGAAGAATTTGCTGCCAAGGGGAAGGTAGAGTATGAGTAGTGCGAGTCCCCTAAAGGTGACAAGTCACCTTCGACAGCAATAGAGACAGAAACAGGGCAAGGCAGGGGAAGCTAGGAAGGGCAACGCAGCCCCTTCGTGGTGAAAAGATGAGATTCAGGACAACAAGAAGGATCGAGGAAGACATAGAAGGCGCAAAAAACAAAGGATGAACCCATGATGCTCATAGAGACTGATCTAGACGTGCTCAATGATAAAGTCTAGGACGTTGCCATGAAAGTACTCCAACAATTGGAACAACAGTACATTTAGACCTTGGGGGAGTGAAAACAGGTCTTTGAGAGCTACAAATCCAAACAAATAAGCTCCAAGCATATGTTAGCAAAGTAAGTGGAGCAGCGAGCAGTTAGGCGTGAGAAACAACTACAGGTGCAGAGCTAGCTCTATGGCCAACGATAGATATGCGAGTCTTCCCCTTCCCTACGGGTTCAGTACATGCCAAGATAGTGGAACAACATGCCCAACTTGATCGCATACCGAAGATAGGCCTAAAACTTGTCATGATGCCATTGGAGACATTGCATGAGTTACTACACTAAATTGTGGGAGAGCTTTGCCTTCAAGAACAACGAGCACTTAGTGCTGTCAATGAGATCAAGGTGAATAGCCTACAGCTGTTCATTGAGAAGACACATGTTTTGGAAGAAAAGGAGGCCCTCCAGGTGCACAGCTCATGGTTGGAGTTAGCATTCGTCGAGGCCTACATAACAATACTCGAACTCTATACTACAGAAGATGCACAGCCAGAAGAAAAGGTTCAAAAATTGGTTGCTAGTGTGTGAGAGACAAAATTTGAGCGTAATCAAGTTCAATTTGACCTCAACCTGAAGATAGTTGAGATTCAATTGAAGGTGACACCATCAACTGCGCCAGAGGTTTGGGAGCAGCGCAGAGCCATGATCAAGGAAGGATTGGCCATTCTGGATGCCACTATTGTAGAGTGCACAACATTATTTGAGCAGGCAATGGAACTGGTAACTACTCTGCAGGAAGACCCAAACCTATAGAAACTAAATACGGAAGCCAGGGATCTGCAGAAGTAGTATGAGGAAGTTAGCGCAATGGCATGCTCTATTTCTCTAGTGCAACGCCTACCCAAGTTAAGGGAAGGGAAGAAGCTCCTTGCGTAGCTTGAGGCAGCTGAGAAGAAGGAGGCCTTGCTTAAGGCTAGATTCGGGCCCTCATTAGACGAAGCCTACCAGGTCATGAACAACATTCAAAAATGATTCACTGGGATGCAGTAGATGCAACATATGATCACATTGGTCATGAAAGGTCCTACAATAGAGCAGCTAGTGGAAGAAGTCAATAAGGAAGCTACATAGAGCACTGTTGAGGTTTCCGTAGTACAGGTGCAGCTAGGGAATCTTCACAGAAAGATCATAGTGCCAGTTGAGTTACTCGAGGGCGAGTCATGATATTTGTGTTGAGGATCTATTCAGATAAGGTACCCTGGGTTAGTTTTGGGGTTAAAAACCTAGGTATTGATGTAAATTTTCGTAAAATATGTAAAGTCTCCACAATTTGTGGATGCAGTGTGTGTAGAGAGTTAGAAGTCAAAAGGGGCTATAGCCCCTTACCGATGAAAACTTAGGTCAGTTTTGAGATCCACCCATGGTCTGCAGACCATGGGATTGTCTGTAAAAATCTATAAATAGGTGTGTCTTAGAGAGTCTAAGGGAGATAGAATGAATGCTTATGCCTATGTCGGAGAAAAGGGGCAACTAGCAACGGGTAAATAGAATGGAAAAGGCTCTACAGCTGAGTGCGCAGACCCCTACAACTGAGTGCGCAGGACAATTTTGAGTTTGTAACATCATATTGAATATTAATAAAGAAGTTTGTTGGATAAATTCATGTGTTTACCTATTTACTTATATTATTTAGGTTTGCGATATATGTTGTAATGGAATAAATGTCTTTATCAAATATTGATGTAGTGATGTGCGACTCTGTTGGATAAGTCTTGCGAACTATACGCAATGCATGTTAAGTATTTATGCAATGGTTTAATACATCCTATTGTTTTTATTGAATTATTTAAGTATATCTGTGTGAACTTAGATCTATGGTTTCTTTATGATGCGCGTAAGTGGATGTTTCATCTATTAAGGGTTTGCAAAACCCTATCATAGACCTTCACAAAGGTCTAAAGGCCATTTAAGTTAAGTTGCAGTACCAAGACTTAGGGTCTTATAGGTCTACATGAAGGCAGATCTAGGGCAATAAAAGACATCACACTCATCTCTAGATGCGGAAACTTGGTTCCAACATCCCCCCATACTACTTCGGGTGAGACTTCAGCCTGTACTACGCAGGTTGATGCCGAAAGGGCAAGAAGTGTAGGGTTTTTTTTGCCACAATTAATTATGGACCTGGATTAGGACCCACTAAGCCAACAAGGAGTCTGAAAAGAGCTAAAACAGGAACCATGGTGTTCCTTTTTTGTGAGTTGACAGAGCCCAAAAAAGTGATAAAAGTATGATTTTTGGTCAAAATGATTTTTTTCAATTCAAACATCATTAAATCTATCAAACAATTGTTAACCTACTCAAAATCATCATCAAAATATTAAAATATATAATACATGGTAAAACTAAGTCATATTCAAGTCAAAATAATAAAATATTAATAAAATAATCATGAAAATGACCACAAATAGGAAAAAGTAATTTCATTTTTACCATTTTATATTTTACCTCTTAGTGACTGAGATTTGAGTGCATTTTTCCCTCGATCTTCAGGAAGTGATTGTGGTGAATATGGTGGATCATTTTGAGTGTCATCACTTCCAGGTTGGGATCTCGCCTTCCTCTTTCTTTTTACGGTTCTGATTTTTCATTTGATGGATATTTTTTTATGTTTTGGGTGACCTGGGGTTTAATTTTAGATCCTAGCCCCAACACACCTCAATAGTGTCGAAAGGTGTAACATCCCTAATGAAAATTCCATTTAGTAAAAGTTAAAATAATAACTACGGCTGATGGGACACTTATTCAAAGCTAACTGTTCGGCAAGACATCCTAGGGGTTGTTCATTTGGTTTATTATGGGTAAGGAAATTAGAAAAGGCAATGGCTAAGGCTTTGGAAAGGAAAAATGACATTTTGGCACATTTATTTATGAAAATAATGAAAATTAGAACAAAATGAAGGTGAAAGGTCACAGGTTGCATGTGAGGAGGAAATTGAAGGAAAATAATGGAAAATGAAGAAAATGGAGGCCTAATTGATAAAGATGATTTTGAGGATTAGTTTGTAACCTTTTTCCAATTCAGTTTTGGATCTCTCTCTCTCACACACTCTTGAACACTTATTTTTTTCTTGGAGCACTTTGGCATTAGATAAAGAAAGGAAAAGAACGAAAGAGCAAGCATAGATCAAGCAAAGAAGAGCAGGATGAAGCAACTACAATGATATTCTTTGCATGTATTGATTTCATGTGTATTTTCCTCGCTAGATTTGGCATGCATGGTATTGAATGTGGTTCTTTTTATGTTATGGGATGGGTATTTCCAGATGTGATAGTGTTTTCATCCTAGTCTTTCCATTTCTGAATAGCCATCGTGTGATGGGGTTCTCATGTTTTGGTTAAGCTGTAATTCCAATTGGATTCGAAGCTGAGTGAGGTGGATCTCTGAATGATAGAGCACATTGCCTAGTGGTCCCTGAACCAAACTATGGATCATGGTAAAGCCACTAACCTAGTGACCCTTGAGTCAGACTGTGGGTTGCAGTAAAGCTAGGATTGTGTTTCCTCTGTGGGTGTAGGAATCATTTTTGGTGAATAATGAGATATATGATAAAGCCTAGAGGTGATTTACCTTGATTAGGGCCTAGGAATCCTTGTGGTTGAATGGAGGGATATACGGTAAATCCTGGGAGAGTAGGAGATAGGAAAATTCCTCACAGTGTAGGTGGAGAAATTCGGTGGCATCCATTCTTATTTTGGCCTAGTGATCTGGTGGAGATCATGGTAAAGTCTATTATTACATGTTCATTGTGTTGGCCTAGTGATCCAAGATGGATTCTGATAAACCCTGGTTTTTATTGATGAGGGTGAGGTTGTTTAGCCTCAGGATGCCCAAGTTGGTTATTTTGGTTTGGGTCCCACATTGATGCTTGGAATATGGCATGGGGGTGAATGGCTGAAGAGAAATTTGGCTCATCCATTCTATGGTTAAGTGGAACGTGGTAGTCCCATCTTAGGTTTGGATTTTGTAACATCGATATGAGGTTATGTCCCCTTGAATTTATATGAGTATCATACTGGTTTATATGTGGATCATATGGCTATGATTTCATTGGTATTTCTTTTTCTACTATGTTGGTTATGTATGTGTTTTATGACAGTGGCTATGTATGGATCTCATCATATTTTTACTGGTAAATGAGTGGACAATGTACCTATGACCTAATAGATGATAATGCAACAAATGATATGAAGGAACAATGGTTCTTAGCGATTCTCATATAAGTATGAGATCCCTATGCTTAAATTTTTTATTTACAACTATAGATTACATATTTGTGATATGTTTGACGAAATGCCTATCATGGCTAGTAGGGGCATGGTTAAGGGATTATTCAAGTATTTAATTTTGCATCATTGTTTCCCTGTTATCTTACTATTCTAAAGGTATCATTCAATTCTGGACAATGACCTAGGCTCTAGTCTTGAAAAAATGGTTCAAATCCCTGGGACATTGACAGAGGACTGAGAAAAATATTCCCTAGTTGTTGGCATGCTTTGTCATGGGAGCATCTAGAGCCTCTTGGGCGCTGATAAGCTTGTAGCATAGGATCGTCCAGAGGACAGGTGGTCAAAAGTTTAAGTGGGACCCAGGGGCTAGCGACCTGAGTGGTTGGGATGGTTCCTAGGTGTCCTGTAGCTGACGTGGAAGGTTTGTATCTTGTGTTTTCATTGATTGCACTTCCTTAAGGTTACAAAGGATGTTTATTCCAATCATAGTAGCCTCTCGTCATATGTTTACCCGGGTTGACCCGTTACTAGGGTAGATGTGGGAGGAGGGTGTTACAGAGTGGTATCAGAGCATTGTTCACCCCTTAGACTGGATGGAAGCTATGTTGGTCATGCATTCATGTTCATTGCATATGTGTTCCTTATGCTTGTGGTATATGTGCTTGTTGCATATGCATGGTGTTAGTCATGGTTGTAGTGAGTTCACCATTGAAAGAGGATGTTGTTGTTATGAAGTATGTCATCATGAGTGTATGATTGGTTACATGTTGTATTGTTAGTGTACGTTAGTATGGTTGTTGTTGTCATGCATGAGGTTATGGTATGTGTAGTTGATATGGTCATGCATTGATGACTGGACTCTAGCTAGACTGATGGTTACATGGTTATTTACTTATGGATTATATGTATATATGTTGTCATGATTAAGTTATACATGTAGTACACTGATTCGATGATCTTGTAGATGAGATATCCTCCCAAAATTATGTTAAGGTATGTTGGTTTTTGTGATTTGGTTTAGTTGACATAGTATGCCTTGTAGGAAAGAGATCAAAATGACTGGCAAGATGGGAGACTACAAAGACTCTCCCTATGAATTAGATGAGCAACGTGATGTTGGGAACTGTTCTGATTAGGCAGACACATTGAGAAAATTTAAGGAAGAATTAATGATTTGTAAGGAAGACAATGATAGGATCATATAGGCACAAGAGAAACAAGCAGAGGTTAATGTTATACTTCTTCAAAGTTTTTCATAATTGCAGTGACAAGGGCCACTTCAGATCAGCCATGGATAGGAGGAAAAAACTAATGGGGCATATGGAAGTAGCCATCATGGTCACATTTCAAATAGAGATGAGATGGTTAGAGATAGAATATTATTGGATACTCTAGATAGGAGATGTGATGGGTACATGTATCATTCTAGGTCTGGTTCTGATGGGCATCATGATTATCATCGTTATCACCCTTATGGGAGAACTGATAGGGGATACTTGCCAGATGAGTTTAAGAAAGCAAAGGCACCTAATTTTAACGGAGACTTGAAGAAACCATAATATGTAGAGGCTTGGATACTTGGGATGAGCAAATTATTTGAGTTGCATGGGTACATAAAAAAATGAAGGCTAGAATTGTTATATTTATCTTGAAACGTAAAGAAAACATTTGGTGGGAATATGTGAAGCGGGTCAAAGACATCAAGACAGAGTATATTATTTGGCATGAGTTCAAGAGACTTTTCAGAAAGGTACCACAATAATAAGGCCGAAGAATTCTATGAGCTAAAGACGGGATCAATGATAGACGAAGAGTACATGACTAACTTTTTGGAGCTATTGAGGTATGTACCATATCTTAAAGATGTGAAGGCTAAAGTTTAGAAATTTGTTAGTGGATTTCCATTACCATTTAGAGATCAGACTGAGTATGATGAGCCTCAGTCACTTGAGGAAGTTGTCGGGAAATTGAAACTTTTCTATGAATAGTTAAATCATAAGAATGAAACATAACTTGGATGGAAAGGAAAAGACAAAGGTAAAGGAAAATGGCAGCTGAAAAGAACAAGGCCTTAGAATGCACATGAGAAATAAAATGTGGCACCACAAAAGAGGTTCAATGCAGCTAGACAAGGACATGGGTCACAACAACAACATAAAGGTGAGGATACTAGTCAATTGGAGTGATGAATATGTGCAAAGGAGAACCTTAAGAGAGATTGTCCATAGAATGAGGTTGGTATGCCTCAAATATATAGTTTGAAGGAGGTACAAACTGTTGGGGATGTTGGTGAGAGCGTTCCTTATATTTATGCAACATTTGATAACAAATAGGTAGACCATCAAGCATTTATCAATAAGATGGATGTTAAGCTTTGTGATCAATTTATTTCTATTTTGATTGATCCTGGATCTAATTATAGCTATGTTAGTCCTAACTTGGTGGATAAATGTGGCCTCAATAAGGAATTGCATGTAGAATCTTGTTTAGTGCAATTGACTAGAGGTATAAAGAAACGAGTTCATCATTGGGTAACAACTTGTGCATTTGATTTGAATGGTATGCCTACTGCAACACATTTGAATGTATTACGTTGGGATCATACAGTATGTTGTTGGGAATGGATTTGTTTTATCTTCATATAAAAAAGGTGGATTGTTATGGAAAATCCATTGAGTGCATTGATGGCAATGGGAAACCAAGAGTCTTAGAGGGAAATAAGAAAGCCACATCAATTAGGATGGTGACAACTATGCAAGAAAATAGCAATCATAGAAAAGGGCGTGTGTTAGTTGGATTTCATATTTCTAGGGAAAAAGGTAAGAAAGTTGAGGATGCAGATTTTTTTAAGAGATGCCCAGCTCTACAACAATTTTAGGTGTGTTTCCCAAAGATATATCAAAGTTTCTAGCTCATAGGAAAGTATAATTTTCTATTGAGTTAGTACGAGGGGTAGCTCTAGCATCAAAAGCACCTTACAGGATGAGCACAGCTGAGTTGGTGGATTTGAAGTTGCATTTGAAGGAAATGTTGGACAAGTGATACATTAGGCCAAGTGTATCACCTTGGGTTGCATGAGTTTTGTTTGTAAAGAAGAAGGATGGTTCTCTCAGATTGTGCATTGACTACAGGTAGCTGAAAAAAGTGACCATCAAGAACAGGTATCTGTTACTGAGGATTGATGACTTGCTCGATCATTTCAAGGGAGCATCAATGTTCCTGAAGATTGATATTAGATCCATATATCATCAGGTACGCATCAAAGAGGAGGAAATTTACAAGAAAAATTTCTAGACTAGGTATGGGCATTATGAGTTTGTTGTAGTTCCATTTCATTAGAATAATTCTTGAGCTACATTTATGTGTTTGATGAAAAATCTATTGTGTCCTTATTTGGACAAGTTTTTCATTCTGTTCATTGATGACATATTGGTATATGCTAAACATAAGGAAGAGCATGTCGAGCGTTTAGCAGAAGTCTTGAAGTTGTTGAGAGAGAATTAGTTGTATGTTAAACTCAGCAAGTGTAGTTTTTTTTAGACTGAGGTACATTACTGTTGGCATTATGATACATATGTTGTACTTGATGGCAACCCACTCATCGCAGATGAT
Organism: Pinus taeda; assembly: GCA_000404065.3. NCBI lineage: Eukaryota > Viridiplantae > Streptophyta > Pinopsida > Pinales > Pinaceae > Pinus > Pinus taeda. The sequence continues at coordinate 13,420 of APFE031140514.1, forward strand.
AAATTATAGTGCCGAAAAGTTCATGCACTTTTATGCGGAGAAAATTTTTTTTCATGTGGAGAAAAGTTCACGCACTTTTATGCGGAGAAAATTTTATTTCATGTGGAGAAAAGTTCACGCACTTTTATGCGGAGAAAAGTTTATTTCATGTGGAGAAAATTTCACACTTTTATGAGGAGAAAATTTTATTTCATGTAGAAAAAAGTTCACACACTTTTATGTAGAGAAAAAGTTTATTTCATGTGGAGAAAATTTCACGCACTTTTATGTGGAGAAAAAGTTTATCTCATGTGGAGAAAATGTCACGCACTTTTATGTGGAGAAAAAGTTTATTTCATGTGGAGAAAAGTTCACGCACTTTTATGTGGAGAAAAATTTTATTTCATGTGGAGAAAATTTCACGCACTTTTATGTGGAGAAAAAATTTATTTCATGTGGAGAAAATTTCACGCACTTTTATGTGGAGAAAAGTTCACTCACTTTCATGGTTGGTTCATGGTATTGGTCCGACAGTTTTTTGATCCTATGGTTTTGGTCCGTGGTATTGCATCCAAAAGTGTTGATCCCAAGTATTGGGTTCATGTTATTGTGTTATTATGGTTTTGGACCGTGGTATTGTGAAAGGCCTAAGACTATAAAAGGGGAAGGAGATCATTTGGCAAAGCATCATCTGAATTATTGAATATCAGATAAAGTGATCTGGAATACTGTGATTGGGTTATGGTGCAGATCTGGATCTGAAAAAAGAAGGAACCTGGGCGCAAGGAGAAGGATAAGGTCTATTGATGGGTCATAATCTTTAAGCTTGAATGATAGTATCTTTTGTTCTGGGTTCAGATTTGGTGTGTGGTTACTGTTACTGTGATTTGGATACAGCTGTTAGAGAAGTATCTACTTGATTCAATGCTAATTGGTGAAAAGGAGATTGTTTGATGCAGAAATTCTTGATGATTGATTGATGTTCATGGATCCAGTCTGAAAATTTATGAAACGTAGTCCTTGGAAGAAAGAGAAGGTTGTAGCCTTCTGTAGGCCAGCACCTACGTACTAGTATCTTGGCTAGTGCTAGAGCTAAGGGGGTTGTAGCTCCCTTCCAGGAGAAGCTGGAAAACGAGAGAGGGTTGTAGCTCTCTGCAGGTTGCAGCCTATGTACTGGTAAAGGACTGCACCAGTACAATTGTAAAAAGAAGTTTCTAATTAAAGAAGATAGAGACATATTGCAGCAGGTGGTTTTCACCCACATTGGGTTTCCATATATCATGGTGTTCATGCGTGTGGCTTATGTGTGATGATCTGTTCTATTTTACTGCACCTGTTTACTGTTAATATGGTTGATAATGTTCTAATGCA
>APFE031140528.1:3511-22360 GCA_000404065.3 Pinus taeda
TGAACGAGAGAAAATATGAAAGATAAATCATGTAGTACCATTTTTATTCACAAATGATATACATTTATAGTACATTATGTGACCGTTGGGATTCACATCCCAAGGTCTCTTGGGCTCCTTTTGTCCATTCGGCTTCCACACTAACCCATTGAGGATTAAGTGTCTAACATTCCCCCCCTTAATCCGAAGGGTTATGTATGAGTCCAAGAAAAGAGCTGAAATACAAAATGTGCAAAAATGCATGGCAGCACTAGGCTGAATGTGCTCTCTGAAATGTTGGTATAAAGGGCGGTGGTTTAAGGATGGCCACCAACACTGGAACGCTTAGTGCAGTTCCCGGAACTCTTCCAAACCTGGCAAGAAACTGAAGTTTTCTGCTAGAGCAAGTGATCCTATTGTTTTAAAGAGGGAAACCTTCAACCATAAAAGGGAGGTCTCACCCTGCATAAAAGGTAAAAATTCAACCTGAAAAGGGAAGTCTCAACCTGTGATGGTTTAAGGATGACCAACAACTCTGGAATGCTTAATGAAATTCCAGGAACTCTTCCAAAGCTGGCAAGAAGCTGGAGTCTTCTGCTAGAGGAAGGAAGTGTCCCAGATTTCCCACTGAAGGCATGTTCACAGGCATCTTTGTCTCTGGCTACAACTCTGAAATTGGTGTGGCAGGTTGTGGCTTAGGCTCGCTTGATGTGGCTTTGAAGCTTGTAGATGACCATCATTTGCCCCCTGTCAGATACAAGGTGAGATGATGGAGAAAACTCAACTGCAAGACTGTTCAATATTCTGGATCAAGTTCTCACATGTGTTTGGAATATCTTCTTGGCTGTTGATGCCCATTGCCAAGAAGCGATCCATCCTAGATGAATCTTTGTTCTTGTAGGACGTTTGTTTCTGAAGCATCTGTGTGAAGAATGACTGGTTTTATGACAGTGCTTACATGGATGGAGATCAAAACAATGATCTTTCAAATGGCCAACTCGATCACAGTGTTGGCATTTCACGATCTGTTATTGTTGTTGCTATGGAAGAGGGGCAGAGTCTGGAACAACTGGTGGTGAACTGTCATGAATGAATCCAGCACTCTGAAACTGAATGGGTTTTGAGTAGTCTGGGATATGAAAGGACAATTCCTTGTCATAACCAAGATCGATTCTGTTCTTGTTGTGGACAAGCTATTCCTAAGGTCTGATGATGGGCTTGGGAAGTGTAGACTGAGTTTCTGCATCTGCATGTACAACTGTTACTTTATTTGAATGAATTGTAACATTATTGACTTGCTGTTGATGGGTTGCAGTCTCAATGTTCTGAACAGAAACATGTTCAAAATGACTCTTCTGTTTTAATTCTTCTTGTTGTAGCTGAGATTCAAGCTGCAAAAAATCAATCTTTTCCTATGCATTTTGTAGACATGTCTGAATTTCTGAGAGAGATCCTTTGCTGATTTGTAATGTGTCATCAACAGTAGATTGTATAAGAGTCTTCATGATCTCTAATACTTCACTGATTCTGGCCATTTATGCATTAAAAACTGATCAAAACTACTACTTAATGCAGAAAAGTAATACCCACTTACAGTATACAGCAATATCCTTATAAATGTGCAGCAAATGATTAGTTTGCAACAAGAAGCAACAGGTAGAATTCGAAGATGTTGAAACTGGATCAACTTGAATTGCTTTACAGTAGGCCAAGAAAGTCTTGAAGTATACCAGAAAACAACTTAAGTATTCATTCAACACTATTATTCTTTCTTTCTCAAAATTTGTAAGGAGTCAACAAACTAGATAATGCAGATTCGTTCTTATTGAAAACTTTTATATCTCAATCACCTGATATAGACATATAATTTTAGTAATAGCATCTACAATAGACCAAGTTCTGACACCCAATTTCGTTAGCTCATCAAAACTGTCTCTTGAATATGAAGTATCAAAAAACTGCAACAATGTCTCTCAAGCAGTTCCTTCTAAAGCTGAAGTAGGTCTTTAGAAGACCGTCTTGGCGACCTACAATGTCTCCGTCCATATGAACATAGTTGTCGGCAGAGGGCCGCTAGCACGCAGTAACCAACTTCATCAATCCAGCTAACATCCCTCATCTCATCTAAGTGAGCCAACAAGTTGTTTGCATCCCACTTGATGTTTGCAAGCCTTATATAACCTTATAGCCAAATGAGCAGACGGGCATCCAGAAAACAGATTCGAAACAAACTTGAGAATCCTATCTGCATGTGGGTATCAGAGAAATGGATCCTGTAAACACCTCAGGACCTTGTCTGCAACAATAATTAGATCTCGCAGAGGCCTTAATGCTTTGTCAAACACTGGGTTTTCACAGGAACTTCTTGAAAGAGGAATCAGACCTTTAAAGCATTCTTTGCGCCCTATTTACTACTAAAATTGGCATACGAGTATCTGTACAGCTCTCCCTGTACCATGGCCTCATCAACAAGCTTCAAGATGAAGAAGATATTTTTTTTTTTGTAAAACAATGAAATAATAGCAGTGACCAACCTTCATAAACTGATGTGCAGGCAAGGATCCACCAGATGGGTTCGGATTGAATCTGTTCTCTCCAATCAACCAATTAATCATTTGACCCCAAATTTCTCTTTCTCACCATAAAACCAAGAGTCCCAGCCAGCCAAAGCCAGCGCAAAGCATGGGCGTCTTAAGTCACTTCTGGCTATTGAGATGGATTTTGACCCAATGGGTATACAGGAAACAGAAAACCTCAAAATCTAGTTTTTTTTCACACCAATCCGACCACATCTAAATAGAATCCAGCCGACCCACCTTCCTTAATTAGTACACACTTCTCCTTCTGCCTCCTTCTCCACCCATTTGGCCTGTTCATATGGTTGCAAACAAGTTGACTATCTTCATACTCAATAATATTTGTAATACGGTTATGAGGGCATGTTGAAACCTTGCAATGAGGGCCTTGTATTCGACTACGTTATTTGACAATGAGGGACTCTTCTTGTGGTCGTGGATGAAAACTCATACTCCTTGCGTGTGTCAGCATACAATTCAGAATAGTTCAACTCTTCGACAGCATTATGATACCATTCATGCATTCAGTACTTCAAAACTCAAACGCATATACCACTAAGTAGATCATTCATATAACATACAGCACGTTCAACACCATTGAACCGGGACAGCGTTTCCTGTAACCTTTTGAGAACTGCAGCAAATGTAACACGCAAGCACTCTACATTTTGAGAACTGCAACAAATCAAACCTGGAAACCCTTTGCCATACCGGGTACCTTAGAATAAATGCAGAATCCGAGGAGGACTGGCGGCCCTTTTGGTTTATTTGCTCAAAGAAGATGGGAAGAGGCAAATTCAAGGGCAAGCCCACAGGGCGCAGGCACTTCTCAACAATTGAAGAAATACATGCAGGCACTTCTGCCAAACCTCGTGGTTTCAGGCAGGAAGAAGAGTCGAATGAAAAGAAGGAGGCCATGACCACGAAAGTCCATATAAATACATCATATTCACAAAACAGAAGTAGGGCCCTTGAGAAACCCAGATTTAATTCTCAGAGTCCAAAGATGAGTCGAACAATACCATCTTTTCGAGTCCCCTCAAACAGCAGTCGCTTTCCCTTCAACCGCCACAATAGATCTTTGGCATCGAAAGCTCAGTGGGTAGATGCGTTAATGGACAGAGCCCAGAGGCGCTAGAACGGTTTTGGATTCTGAGCGAATTCAGGGTAGCGCAGGTGTGGCAGAACGACAGAGGTGTTATGTCAGGACAAAGGCAGTGTAGGCAGTGTCAGGCAGAGGAACGTTTCATCATTCAAGTGGCAGACAGAGTGTAGGTCTGTATAAAAGAATATGGCAGAAATAAACTGCACAGAAAGGCCATAAACAAATGGCTCAAATTAATTATGCAGGGCAGGAATACGCCTGCTCTGATACCATGTTAAACACACATGGTGAACGAGAGAAAATATGAAAGATTAAATCATGCAGTACCATTTTTATTCACAAATGATATACATTTATAGTACATTATGTGACCGTTGGGATTCACATCCCAAGGTCTCTTGGACTCCTTTTGTCCATTCGGCTTCCACACTAACCCATTGAGGATTACGTGTCCAACAAAAATATATACCCAATTGCATCTCTCATAAAATTAGTATTTTAGAAATAATATAGTTGTGTAGAGAGGCATTCTCCCACCTAGTATGGTAAATATGTTGTAATGTAATGCAATGTAATGTCTTGTAAACATTTTGACTAGGTAAAAATAAAATAATTAATAATTTTTTTCCACTGGAAAAATCGTAGTCTTTCATTATGATTGAAAAATTACATGTTGTAGATGCTTTTCAACATATGCTGTATTAGTCCTTTGCCACTGAGGGCATTTTCAAAATTGTTGTTCAATTTATAAAAAACTTTTGGTGCATATTGCATTCATCACCACGCAGGGTGTTCAATCACTATCTGATATAATAGTAAAAAAAACTATAAATATGTCTATCATCTACAATAGTTCCACATACACCACACAGGGTGATGTATTTTCTGAAGGTCTATGTATATATACAAAGATATATAGTCTGTGTGAAAAAATATACAATGTATAAGCCGTGCATATCCATCAAGTGTGAAATAAAAAATAGATCCAAAATATCTGTAATTTAGGCGCTTTCTGCCCTGTGGTAGTTTTGATCATTGTAAGGTCGGTGATAGTAACGATATTCATTTGAGCCTCTATGCTCCTGTATCATCCACTCTCCTCGGGGAAGTACCATGGTCTCCTTGGAAAGCCCGTCAGCACTGCAGTTATGTTCCCTGTAAATGTGATTGCATGAAATAGTGTTAAATTGTGCTTTGAACAAATTCACATCATCCAGAATATTACTGAGTGTGTGTGAGTGATAGATAGTAATATTATTGAACCGATTTACTATGATTTTTGAGTCACCATATATGTTTAAATCCATGCAGTTATGACCCAATGAAAAATGCAGTAGATGACGAAGTGTAATGAGCTCTACATAGTTATTCATTCACTCGCCAAGCACCATCTTTACTTTGGAGAAATGCTATTCAGTAATGTATAAAATGAATCCACTACCACATCCATGGTGCTGTGCAGCACCATCAAAGAATTCCCAAGGAGAGTTTTTGTCAATAGGTGCAGGGTCATGTGGTCTACGAGGCCAAGGTTTGTGAGGCTCAGGCAACTCGTGATAGGCAGATATGATTCGGGTTGTAATATGCGGCCAGCAAATAGGTCTATCCTCAAATATAGTTCTATTCTGAGCCAGCCATAAATGCCAACAGATAATTAAGGCTATGCATTGTAGTTTAGTGTTGTGATGTATATTGCACCAGTTTTCCCATGCTAGACCTATGTTGTCACCCTCCCATTTCCCGGTGATATGAATTGACAAGGAGACATTCTGCCATATATTGATTAAAGAATTACATTGAAGGACTAAATGCACTATCGATTCAAAAGAATTATTACATAAGACACACTAGTGAGGGCCATGGAAAGATCGGTGTGATAGTGATTCTCCCGTGGGAACATTATCTCTAAGAATACACCAAAAGAGCGGTCTTGTTCTTGGGGGTGATAAAAGTTTCCAGATACTCTTCCACCATAACGCTGTCTGCATTGGTTGTTTGTGTGCGATCAGGTTGAGATATCTAGCCGTTGGAGAATAAATGCCATTCTCAGCAAGACTCCAAATGAGTTCATCTGGTCCTTGATCTCGATGTGTGATTCACACAGTGCATTTGTGTAATCATTCCATTCCTGATGCCACTGTGGTGGAATATCAAGCTGCAGGGCAGATTTCCATCCTTGTGAGAATATGTTGGTATTCAGTGGATCCACTATGTGTGCTATAACATTTATCTCATGAGAATGAAGGTGTTGGATGAGTTCTCTTAATAGCTGGAATTTACCTCTTCCCCCAGTCCAGGGATCCAGTCCAATGCGAGCCTTTGATCCGTCATTTATTCTCCAAACAAGATTGTTTCTAATACTAGGCAGGGAGTGTAGGAGGGCCTTTCAAACTGATGATATACCATTTCTAGGCTAGCTCGGCATACAGACCCAATCCATAATTTGATGTGGCCAAATGTATTTGTGATATGAAATTTTAGTCCATAGATTATGCCCAGTCAATAGTGTCCAGCCCATTTTTGCAACCAGGGCTTGTACAAACAAGGGTAGGTATTTTAATCCCCATCCTCCCCATTTTTTAGGTAAGGCGATCTTGATCCAGTTAACCCAAGCAAATATCTTTTTTTCTTGATGGCCATTCCAGAGATATCTGTTACAAAGTTGTTGTAGTCGGGCCAGAATGTTTCTGGGGATCCATGCTAATGCCATCCAGAAAAACAGGGGTGGCCTCAAGAACAAATTTGATGAGTACTAATCTGCTAGCTCTGGATAAGTATCTTTGACTCCAATTAGAAAGCCTTTTTTCCAGCTTGGTGACAAGCCAAACCCAATCTACAATTTTCTAGCTGAGAGGCTTAATCCAAAATCCCAGATATTTGAACACCCTGTCCAGGGGGATGATGCAATAAGGGAAGTTCTATTGTGCAAGTTGTGACTCCTAGATGGAAGTGAGGGCTAAGGTAATGGTATATTTCCCTTGATTAGCCTACATACCAGTAGCCAACGAGAAGAGGGAGAGAATTTTGGAGAAAGTGAGAGTGTCTCGGATGCTTCTGTCCAGGAAAATGAGAACATCATCCACAAACAGGAGATGAGTGAGGAAGAAGGAATCAGATATCTTGAGGCCATGAAGGCTGCCATCTCTTTTAGCATTAGCTAGTAAACCACTAAGCCCATCCATAACAATCAGAAAGAGTAAGGGGGAGAGGGAGCAGCCTTGTCTGAGACCCCGCTCAGCTTGAAAGAAGTGGGAGGCAGATCCATTGTTGAGAACACTATAGGTAGGGGAGGTGATGCAATCCATAATCCAAGAAATGAAATTATGAGGAAAGCCCAGGTGTATAAGGAGCATCTGGATGTAGATCCAACTGACTTGATCAAAAGCTTTTGCCAGGTAGATCTTTAAGATGATACCTTTTAGGTGTTTAGTCCAGATCGAGTGGATGGCCTCATGGGCCGAGCCAATGGCTTCATGGATCTGGCGATGCTCGAGAAAGGAAAATTGTTGGGGGGTGATATGGTGAGAAAGAATGGGCCGAAGATGGTTAGCAATGACCTTGCAAATAATTTTATACAGATAGTTGCATAAAGAGATAGGCCTAAAGTCATTGAAAGAGGAAGGGGAATCAGATTTTGGGATAAGGGCAATAAAAGTCGAATTGACAACATTGTAAATGGATCCATATATTCTGCACTCTTCCACAAATTTTAACAGATCATTCCCTAGGAGTTCACAGAATGCAAGATACAATTCTATCGTCCACCCATCCAAACTAGGACTTTTGTCCTTTTTGAACCATTTTAGCATTCCGTCCAATTCACTTGCAGTAACAGGAGCGATTAGCTCCTTGGCCTCATCATCATTTACAAATCTGGGAAAATGTCCTGCAACATTAATGATATTAGCCAGATTTGACCCAGGAGGGTTTTTGAAGAGATTCTTGAAATGAGAGGTGCCAAGATGGGAGAGTTTGTTAAAGGTGTCCACTACTCCCCCATCAGGTAGTGGTAAGTTCCATATTGTATTTGAAACTTTTCTACCTTTAGCATAGTTTTGAAAGAATCTTGCGTTTTCATCTCCTGCTTTTAACCATATAGCTATGCTCCTGAGATGCCAATATTCCTCTTTCTCCTTCAGAATCCTTACCTTTTGGTTTTCTAGCTTGATTAGGTGAGCTTTGTCATCAGCTGAAGTAAATCCCAGGTTGCAATCATCGAGAAATATACTCAATGGAGATTCAATTTGTGATAATAATAGCTCCTCCCTCTGATGTTTCTATTTTTCCCATTTGATGGATAGATTCTTGAGCTAGGATAGGTTGTGGCAGAAACCCTTTGTCAAGGATTCATGTCTATCAATAGGGTTGGCATTCCAGTAATTCGAGACCATGTTTATGTACTCAGGGTCCTGAAGCCAGACATGATTAAATTTGAATGGAGCTTTTGGTTTTGGATGGGGGCCAAACACTTCAAGATAAATGGGAGAGTGGTCTGAGATACCCCCGGAACCCACCCATTGTTTGTAATAGTGTAGTTGATTCATAAGGTTGACCTTTATCAAAAAACGATCTAATCTCCTGGCTAGTGTAGCATCCCCCACCCTTCTGTTTCGCCAAGTAGGAAGTGGCTTATTCATGGAGATATCCAACAATTTGTGTTGTTCCAGAAGTTTGGTCATATAGCCAGTGATAGAGTCCACTTGTGCTTGTGACCCCCATGATTCTCGAAATTCCATGGAGAAATTGAGATCTCCCCCAAGAATGATGTGATCAGGAGAAAAAATTGATAGATTTAGCAGATGTTGCTAGAAGTTTCCCGCTGATGGCAAGGACCATATATTAATGACCCTCAGGTTTAGACTAAGCTCTGCTGAGAAAATATCTAAGCTAATAAATCCATGGCCTCCCGAGGATGCTAAAACCCTAATGGTGTGAGAATTGTAGCCAATGGCTAGGCCCCCCGATCATCTCGCAACATCCGTGGCCAAAAAATTCCATCCAGGATAATGAGGGCAAAGATGGCGTGATGGTGGCAATGGAAGGTAATGATGGGGCCAAAGTGCAGTGAGCCACAGATGTGTTAATGGTGGATGATATAAGAGATGAGCAATAAGCAAAAGAGGAAGGGCAAGAGGTCAGAGAAATACCTGACAATTTTGCGGCCTCAGCTGTAGCTCGAGCTCTTTTGGGGGTGGTGATTGCATTTTGTGCACTCCTTCCACCGTCCTCGAGGTGATGTTGCTAATCGGAGGATGTGGACCCGAACTAGGAGAGCGATTCAAAGATGGTGCATCAGTCCCTGTAGAAGTGGTAGGTGCCCTCGGAGGATCCTCTGGTTTTTTGATAAGTGGACATTCCTTAAAGATGTACCCCACTCTATGACATCTTCTACATCGGAAGGGAACTCCTTCATAGTCCAGGATTTATACCTGAGTATATTTCCCCCATTGAAGAGTGATTTTCTCTTCCAAACCTTCGGGAGTGTCCAAATGAACAAGGATGGGAGCTAGGGTTCAGTTCTTCGATTGCACAAAAGTTCTGTTGTGGTCTAGGTAGGTACCTAGGGCATTACCAATTCTAACGAAAACCTCCTCGCACCAATACTACAGTGGAAGCCCTGGCAAGCGAACCCAAAGAGGTCGCACCCCAATTTTCTCCCTCTCTGGGTTGAAGAGGGAACTCCATATTTTGAGGAGTACAGTGGCCATCTCAATATGGCAATATCTTGTGAGGATTAGATCTATGTAGTTTGCTTTTGCAAAATGAAGAGAAAATCAACCTCTCGGAAATACCTGCACCTCTAGTAGTTCTTTAAGCATACTTCCCCAAATCTCTCGGACCCATAAGGTGAGCCTGTCTACTGAGTATGCTCAGCCTCAAACATGTCCAACCAGCACAGTGCTAGCCATGTATGTAGCTTCCCCAATAGTAGTACTCTCGCCAAAATGTATTGTGATGTCCTTTGTGGTAGCCTTCACACACTTCGTCTTCCATTTCTCAGTTCATCGGGTAGATGGATGGTCCGACAATAGATCAGGTGAGCCCTCCTAAGATGGATGAGCCACTATTTTAACCTTTACCGTAGGGGTTTCGAAACAGCCCGATGGAGAGTTTGCAGAGATGGGAGGGTTTTGTCCCCCAGATGCTTGGAGGTCCTCAAGCAGAGCTGTGAGAAGAGTTGAATTGAATGCATGGAGGTGCTTTGTCGGCGGATTCGGATCAAAAGAGGGCAAAGGTGGAGCCTTCGTAGTGAGAATTTGTAGAGTGCCCAGTGATAATGGAGGGGAGTTGAGTGCGGGAGAATCAATGGAAAGTGACCCAAAGAATAGCAGAGCCATACTATGACTAGGATAGGTAACCACCGGCGCAGAGCTTGACAAAACAGAAACAGACAGGGGAGATGAGCTAGATGCCAGTGAAATAAGGTTAGGGTTTCCAAATATTATGCGGCCGGGAAATGGATCCTCAGAATAATCAAGCTCCTCGACCTCCATAACATCAACCATGTTGATAGTTGTTACTGTCGGCAGATGGAGATAGCTATGGTTAAAACGGAGGGGAAAAATAGAGATATGTTGGTTGTCTGAGTCAGGGTGCCTGCAAGAGGGTGTTGCAGTAAAAACTAGGGTTTTACCCTAAACCCTTACGGTGGCCTTCTAGTTTCACACTTCATCCTTGCTCCTGTCATTTAAGTGGGTCATTAATAATTATAATTATCAATAAAACATTTTGATGGGATCCATTTACATAAAAATAAAATAAATAAAAATAAAAAATATACTTATAATTATAATTCATTATAATTAATAATTAAACTATTCTAGATCCATCTTAACTCTAGATCTAACAAGTTCCAAGAGGAGTCAAATCTCTTGAGATACAAACATGTTTTAAATTAAATATATTTGATCCCTCTTAGCGCTTGGTAGATCTATAGTTAAGATGGGTCTAGGCTAGTAATAATACATTAGGGAAAGATGAAACAAATTCACCCGAATCCATAACTTCTCAAGAAATATCACATTAAAAACCACATATCTTATTCAAGATATTTAAATTCCATTGGGATCAAATGGTTGACTAAAAAAATGTATACAAAAATTGTTAAGGGTTCCAACCTAGGCTTTTAATCACATATTTTAGTGTAATTTTCCCCAATATATTATACTTAGTTTCATTTTCCAATAAAATTGTGCTAAAAAATATTCTATGAATTTTAAACATTTCTTAGACAATTTAATATTATGGTAATGAATTATACACAACGTAAATAATTGTTATATGATAACGTCTTGATATAAATTATCAAGCCATCTAAACCATGTCCCAACCATTCAATGGTATTCATTACTCAATCCCTAGTTTTATTTATTTGATATCATAAGTTATAGAGCTTCTAAATCACACCAAATTCATATAATTATTAAGTGCATATAATCAACCATTCTTAAACATATTTCTATAATATTTTATCAAACTCTACATAGACCCAAGGAATTACTTGCTCATAGTTACACATTAATATGCATTTTCCACTATTAAGAGATCAAAGAGGAGGGTTTTAAGCAATAAAAAAATGGACTGCTGTGCGCGCAAGCCACTGCTGAACCCTGTGTACACTATGCCTGCCTGAGTGCAGGCCATCGGCCATGGTCCCCTCGGATCCGCCTCTGGAGGGGGTCGATTCTCAGAAAGCTTTTTCCGAACTGGTGAAATCTCTACCCCCTCAGCGCCCCAGGCCCGCCTTATCAAGATTTGTCAAGAAGCTAGATGTGCTTCAGGAAGTCTAGCTACCTCTGGTTTTGCCATGCATGGCGGCCCTGTCTCTCGCCGAAAAAGGACTTATTGGGCAATTCACAGGCATCTGGCCTTCTCCAAGAATTGTACAAAGATGGGTCGAAAGAAACTAGGCTGATAAGATCCAAGGGAAATTTTCCATTAGGTTCTGTGGGAAAGGGTACTTCACTTTCCACTTCGAATCCAAAGAGGATAAGGACTTAATCTTCAGAAACGGGCCCTATTTTATGGACTCAAGGGGCCTCTACCTCAACAAATGGACACCATACTTTGATCTTGAACTGGACGTTCCCAGCGTTGTCCCGGTTTGGGTCTGTCTCCCTCATCTCCCCCTCCATTGTTGGGGAGATGAGCCTGTCTATGTCATCGGGAATGTTGTGGGTAAATACATCGATCGAAGTGAGCCAAAAGACAACATGCAGGCCTGCACAAGGATCTGTGTCGAAGTGGATCTTGGCAAAGGTCTACCAAAAGCAATAAAACTGAAGGTGGACGAATGGAGCCATATCCAGCAACAGGATTATGAGCAGATACCTTTTAAATGCAAGGTATGCCACGAATATGGACACTTCGCCAATAGATGTCCTAAACTCGTTGATGCAGAAAGCAGCAACCAAGAGGGCCAATGGGAACCGGTCAAAAAGAAGAAGTGTGCCCCTCCTTAGAAACCCTCCTAGGAATCTGTTCCTCCAGCTCCCTCTGCCTCTCGGCCATCTTCATTCTCCCCTCCTTCATCTGTCCACCCCTCTACTGATCCTCCGATCCCCTCTTCCTCTAACCCTTTCCTTGTCTTATCCTCCCTTGATCCTCCCTCTATGGATCCTCCTCAGCCCCCCCTGAACCTTTCCGAGCCTTCAGAGCCCCCTCCCTTTCTGATCACTTCTTTGCAAGCTTTTCTTGAATGGCCAGTGACACTCTCAAAAAACTTGGACCAGGCAGGAAATCAGCAAAACAACATAGGGATGAGAACGCTCAGAAAGATATAGCCATGGGAACTCAAACTCCAATAGAGTCTTTCATTCAGGGACATCAAGAAAAAGAAACAAACCACAAAGAACAAGAGAGGCAAGCACCTCTCCGTACGCCAAGTTCCCAATGATGAAAATACCGTCTTGGAATAGTAGGGGGTTAGGGCACCCCTCCAAAATCTCTGCCCTCAAAGATTTAATCCACAATGAAAAGCCAGAAATCCTACTGATTTAGGAAACAAAGCAGGATCAGCAAGCAATGAGAAGCATTATAGACCAGCAGAATCAATACAAAGGGTGCATAAGCGATGCAAGAGGAACTTCGAGAGGCATCACCACCCTTTGGGATTAGAACAAGTGGAACTGTGTCTCAGTAAATCTGCAGCAACATTGGATCAGAATAGTGTTTGATAGCAGAACGAACAAACAAACAATAATCATCTACAATGTGTATGCACCCAACCATTACAAAGAAAAGGAAACATGTTGGGGCAATATTCAGGCTAGTCTCGATGGTGAGTGAAACACAAATATCATAGTGGCAGGTGATTTCAATCTCATTCTACATGCAAATGAAAAAAGGGTTGGCATCTTCTCTCCAGATCCCTTCAGAGGCCAGCTGGAGGCTATCATGCAAGACCTCAATCTAATGGACGTGGCCCCAAAGAATCATAGGTACACTTGGAGCAACCGCAGACTCGGCTCGGGCAACATTATGGAATGAATGGACAAGTTTCTCATCAATATCTCTTTTCTTTCCTCTTTCTATGCGGGATACACCACCGTTATCTCCTCATCGGCCTCTGATCATTACCCCATTACCCTCACGCTGGAAACCCATTGCCCCCTTGGGTCCATCCCATTTAAATATAGCCCTCTGTGGAATGAGATTCCCGCTGTTAGAGAAATAGTCCAGAGAACGTGGAACCAACATGTAGAAGGGTCGCCAGGATTCATTTGGGAGACCAAGCAAAGAAAAGTCAAGTAGGCTGTAAAAGAATGGGCAAGAATAAACTATAAGGAACCTGAGGAGAACAAAAAGATAGTTAAGAGTGAGCTAGAGAAAATCCAGAGGACGATAGAAGAACAAGGACTCTCCCAACGGAGTATGGAACAAGAAAGGAATTTCTACTCTCAACTGACTCATATAAGCAGGGAAGAAGAAACCAAATGGCCGCTAAAATCTAGGCAGCTCTGGCTTCAAGGAGGAGATAAAAATATTGCATTTTTTCATAAGCAGGCCACAGTTCGAAAACTCAGGAAAAATGTTTGCTCAATCTTGGATAAGGAGGGCAATCAGCGAAACACCCAAGAGGACATCAGAAATGTTGCCATAGAGTTCTATAGAGATCTGCTCACTAAAAACAAAGGAGAAGAGGATTATGATGATCTTCTCCAACATATCCCTAAAGTTCTCACCAAGGACATGAATGATAGCCTGAATAAAGAAATTGAAGAGGAGGAGGTAAGAAATGCAATTTGGACTCTGAATCCTTATAAGGCGCCTGGGCCCGACGGATTCCCCATATGTTTCTACAGGGAATTATGGGGTTTAATAAAAAAGGACCTAATCAAGATGATCAGTTGGATTCAGCGGAAGGGCAAGATAGGTGGCTATACTAATGCAACATTCCTTGCCCTCATCCCTAAAGAAAACCAACCTTCTTCCTTCTCTCGGTTTAGGCCCATATCTCTCTGCAATGCCTCTTATAAAATCTTATCCAAAATTCTAGCATCTTGTCTCAAACCCCTCCTCCCCTCTTTGATTTCTGAAAACCAAGGAGGGTTCTTGCCCAACAGACAAATAACTGACCCTATTCTGCTTGTACAGGAAGCCATTCACTCGAGTTTATCCAAGAAGGAGAAAGGATTCATCCTCAAACTTGACCTAGCCAACGGATTTGACAGAGTTAGACACTCCTTCCTCTTTGTTGTTTTAAGAAAGATGGGGTTTGAGTCGCCTTTCCTCAGTCTCATTTCTGCTTGCATATCTGGACCTTGGATCTCCCCTCTTGTCAATGGAAAGCCGAGCAATGCCTTTCAATTTTCTAGGGGTCTTAGACAGGGCTGCCCCCTCTCCCCTTATCTCTTCATTCTTATGGCGGAATCCTTCAGCCAAGCTCTAAACCACAACAGAAGAGTGGGTCTCATTTTAGGCATAAAATTTGGAAATGGAGCAAAGAATATCAACCACTCACAGTTCGTGGATGACACCTTGCTCATTGGAGGAGCCTCCACCACCATAGCACGAAGGTTCAAGTCTCTTCTTGACATATTTATGGAGTACTCCGGAGGCCTGATCAACCAACAAAAAAGTTGTATCTATGGATGGAATGCTTCTAATCAGGCCATTCACAACATTGCAAATATATTTGGAGTTTCCTGTAATCTAAACTGGACTCATTTCTCTTACCTAGGCATGCCAGTGAGCCTAGGACCATTGAAAGCAGGAACCTGGGACAGCATCATTGACAAGATGAAGAGGAAAGTTTAACAATGGGTTTCAATATGGCTCAACCCAGCAGGTAGGCTCACCCTTTTGAAATCAAGTATTTCCTCTCTACCCCTCTACCGCTTTTCTCTCATTCAAGCTCCTGCATCTTTTCTTCACAAAATGGAGGTTGTCCTACGACATTTTCTCTGGCAAGGAGGGAAAAACGACAAGAAGAAATTCAACCTTGTCAGTTGGAAGCAAGTCATTTAGACTCAGGAAAGAGGTGGTCTCTGTATTAGGTCACCCACTTTCACAAATCTTGCCTTTGGAAGAAAGATGGTTTGGAGGCTCATTTCTGGTCCTCCGACGTGGTGGAAACAAGTCCTGGAAAGAAAATATATGAATTTTCCCAGGCAGTAGCTCCTTGACTCTGATATCCCCAATAGGGACTCCTCAAAAATTTGGCGATTGTGCAAAAAAGATATTCCTATGATGATTCAGAATACTTCCAAAGTCCCTAGGGGAGGATCTAGCATAAACATTGGGGCTGATAAAATATTGGGATAGCAGCCAATAAACAGGCACAATGATGCTATTCCTATCTTGACTTTCCTCAACAACAGAGGGATCTTCTATCTGGATCAAATCTCTAGATGGGACCCTTTGTCTCACATCTAGCTTGGATGGAAGTTTCATGCTATCCCCAGTGATATCAATAACAGCTTAACCACACTTTTGTCTCTGCTCCATGGCAAAGCACCCATCAAGAAAAACGAGAAGGACAGCATCCAATGGGACCCCTCCATATCGGATTACTCCATTCAAGTAGGACACCAGCATATCAATTACAGCACCCTCCACATGCCATTATGGAATCAATGGAGAATTGTTTGGAAATCTGAGGCGTTACCTAAAAACAAATTCTTTACATGGACCCTTCTTAAAGGGAATATCTTAACAGTAGAGAACCCGCAGAAGAGGGGTATTAATGGACCATCTCAATGTCCCAATTGCTGTGGCGTTGAGGAAACCATGCATCATCTTTTTGTCGAATGTACCTATGCTATGGACTGTTGGAAAAACTTAGACCTTGTTGATAAGTTACCATGGACTTCCCAGCAATCAATAGGGGAAGCGATCCTTGCCTGGAAAAAGAGCTATCCATGGGGAAAGAAGGGAAGCAACCTTGTGAAGAGAGTATGGAATACTCTCCCCTACACCATGTTGTGGAGTATCTGGCTTGCAAGCAACCGGAGAATTTTTAAGGATAAAAATACAGCTTCAAGAATTGTCAGCAACAAGGCAAAGAATCTGGCTCTTGAAACCATCTCAGCCAAAACACACAGCAACATTGATGTAACAAAATATAGCATTGAGGAAAGAAGCTTCATCGGTTACATCTTGGATAAAAATAACAGCAACCAGAAAGGTAAGACAGAGAAAGTCCAGCGCAATCAGGAAATCCACCCATGGAAAATCAGGCTAAAGGAGGAGGAGTTTGCCAACTGCCTACAGAACTGCAACAACTACTACTTGTTCTTTGACAGAGCATCTAAGTCAAACCCAGGAATAGCTGGAGCGGGAGGCCTGGTCCTTAATGCTAATGGGGAATGCATTCTCTATTACGAATGGGGTCTTGGGAACTTATCCAACAATCGGACAGAGGCGTTGGCTCTTTATCAAGGATTAACACAGCTTAGCAGGCTTGGAATAAGAACAGCTAAGATTTTTGGAGACTCCTCGGTGGTCATAAGCCTTATGATTCATTAGAAAAAGTCTCCCAACAACCTCCTCTAGCAGATCATCCAGCGATGCCTGCTCTTGAATCAAACTCTAGGCAACCTGCAATACCACCATATTCTCCGTAATCTCAATAAGCACGCTGATCGGCATGCAAACAAGGTTTGTGAAAGAATTATGGGTAGCTTATGTTGCAATGTTGTGGTGAGTCATCAACCTCTGCCATGAACCGACGTTCTTTATCTTGCATCAATCCATCCTCCCCTGACACCAAGAAGTCACCTCATCTCCTCCAATCTTCAAGCAATTACCTTAAAACCCAACAGGAATTGGTGCAGAACCCAAGTCTCTATTCCTAGTTCGTTCTATCTCCAACTTCTCGCGTCATACCTTAGCCTAAACAAATTTATGAAAAGTCTACATGTAATCTTTCGCTCCTATCTGAATCCTGTCTCTTCCCCCAAGGTCGACTCTCGACCATCCTGCTCTTCCCATCATTACCACACAGCGGCCCTCTCATTTCTATTAAATCATTTGACTGTTGTTTTTTCGAATTCTGGTGGCCGAGAGGTCTTATTGGTATACCTATTTGTTAGCAATCATAGGCAGTCAATCAATTCCCTCCATCTTTCCTAGCATGGGATCCTTTCACTCCCTCATCATCTCGATCAACGATTCATAAGAGGCAGTCAGGATAAGGAGCACATAGCGGCCCTAGAACTTATGAAGAATATCTCCAACAGCAAAATCTCGAACCCCTCAAGTGCCAGTCATAAGGAATGTGAAGAAAAGCTGGAGGAATATACAACACATCATCACAATCACATCAACATAGAACAGAAATGATTTGTCAATGTCAATTTCTACTGTTTCAATTTGTAAGAATTTATTCCTGTCGAGAATATCTTAAAACAAGAGTAAGTAGGATCAAGGAGAAATTTCTTCTTTGTAACTCCTCAGATCCTAAATTTCTTCTGCATCTATTGTATTTCAGGAGTCCTGACTCCCTCACTTTTTTTCAGAGATTAATATAGCAACCGAATTTGTTAAAAAAAAAAAATGCATTTTCCACTATGTATTATTGTGGAAAAAAACTCAACCTTGATACTTCCCTTTATATATTTTCCAAACTGATCCAACATGTACCAATCACTAATCCCATTTGTTTCACTATGTGAGACACACCACATCCTAGCATCCATACAAGTCCAAATAATCCAAAGGAAAACATGATGTAAAAATATCACCTTGCATATTTACACAAAACTTGAAGAAATTTACCATATAGTTAGGGAAACAATTTCACCATGCTATGGCATAATATTTTCATTAATGATTTATTAATAGAAAATTGTTATATATTACACAAGCACACACTAACTCATCATGCCATCATCCGTATTCAATCATGTTTTCTATCTGGAATTATCAAATTCTATCTTTTCTTTATATTAGGGGGGCAAAAACACTAATGAGCCTTTGTACTTTAGCTTTTTTTCTTGAATGTAGGGAACATATCTAAGGAGATTACTAAATTTGGTAATGATTTCATCATTTATCATTTGACCAAGTTTCAAGCATGAAATTCATTATTCTTATCATCAAAATATCTTTCAGTGAGATATTTCTCCTTAAAATGTCTTTAACATATTTTCCATTTCAACTCTTTACCTTTCATATTATGAATTGTTTTTAATTTCATCCTACCACAAAGATTCTTTACCATAAAATTGGTAAGTGGCCAATTGTGAATTTTAGACTAATTGGATATTCATACACTTGAAAATATTTCCTCATATTTATAAGTCATTCTCAACTCCTTCTAGCTCTTCGTCAAACATTTTGGGTCAGATCTTCTTGAATTCACCTTATAACTCCATTCTTAATTTATTTCTCCTCAATTGTTTTAAATGGGGCTCCTTTTTTGAACTCTCGTTTAACTCTTCTTCTCCCAATTGTTCAAAATATTCACTATCACTAGAACTTCTCTATTTTCATCTTTTAACTATCTAATCTTTTCCAACATTGCTTGAAATTTGGTTTGTTCTATTTTTTTTTTTGTCACCTAAGAATCTCTTCCATTTCATCTCTAGCCTCTAAAAACTATTCATTATGTGCCTTGATGTTCTTGAACTCTTCTCTACGACTCGACATTGTTTCAAGAATTTTCGAAGGTCTGTCACACGGAATGAGTTATATTTGCGGACAAATCCAACCTTCCTAGGAGTCTAAGACTCTCTAATGACAAAC
>APFE031140529.1:8637-24291 GCA_000404065.3 Pinus taeda
TAAGTTCCTCTATCATAGGGATGCATGAACCATCTGGAGGCGCTCAATACATGTCAAACACTCTTCTAGAAGGCTCTAAAAGTGACCACAAGTAACTTTTTTAAGATGAAACTCGCACCTTTTGACCTTTACAGGGGTACGCGCCCATCCTTTGGCTTACAGAACGTACAAGTACACAGGTACAATGAGTTTGGGATGCGTACACGCCGGCAAGGTAGAGAGAACCTGCGTACCCAGAGATAAACATGTTTTTAGTGAATTTCTCTCTTTTTTGAAGTTTGACATGAAGAGTAGAGGTATAAGGCTTGACAAGGAGGATAATATGACTATTGATTGAGCCATATTAACTGCAGATAGTCATGGTGACAAATTTCAGTGTAACAACAGGCATCCAGCATCAGGCGCAAACTTACCACATTGCATTTCACCAGCCCAAACACAATCCAATCATCAAAGTACATTTCCACGAACTTATGAATAAATTCCTTGAATGCAGCAATGACTACGCATGAAAACATTGCAGGCGCATTCTTCAATTTGAAAGGCATTACAGTGTACTGAAAACATCCCCACTCAGTTGCGAAGGTTGTCTTGCTCCTATCCTCCAGCGTGATTTTGATCTGATGGTACCCAGAGAACCCATTAGTGAAGGAATATGCTTCCTAGCCACCTACATTGTCCAACACTTCATTAGTGAATGGAGTGAGGAAAGGATCATGTACACAAGTGTCATTAAACTTCCTGAGATCTACGCATATCATTATTTCATCCTTCTGCCTCTTTTCATGTACCACCATTGGGCATACCCAATCAGACTTTTGTACGGGCTCAATGATGCTTGTCTCAAGCATCTTGTCTAGCTCTAAGTGGACCTTCTCCTTATACTTCGAATTGAGATGGTAAGGCCTTTTCTTAACTGGATCCACGTCAGGCTTCAACTTTATCTTCATAACACCCAAGTCTCCTATTATCCCTTTTAGATCCGTAAACTTGGTAGGGAACAAATCCTGGTATTCGAGGAGAAATTCAGCGACCTTATCCATTGTTGCGTCATCTAGTAATCTCAAATATTCATGAATTTGGGCTTTGCCTCCATACCAGTATTTACTTGTTTCATTTTTAGTGGCGTGGTTATATCAGGATTATCAATCTACGGTCCCTCAACCTCGCGGTGACCTTCTATTTTAGGAATGTTAATCTTTCATGGATCCTCATCTTCTTCTTTGGTGGTTACATTATAGCATTACAGCACGTGACTCAACTAAGTAGTCCAATCGGCTTGAATCAGGTCCAAAGGATCCTGCGGTATCCTAAATATTGCTGCTTTCACTCCTTGTGGCGCCTCGTTAATACAATCAAACCCATCTTCAAAGCTAAATGTCATTATGGATCCTACATGCAGAATATCCCATTCACTTGTACCATGGAGGAGCTTTTTTTCTAAGTACCAATTCATCTGGATGACATCCAAGGTGTGACAGAACAAGTTCACCCATTCAAGTTGGGGCTTCGCTCCATAAGCCTCGGCCCATTTGGCCAAGTGTGTGCGCAGATCATCCTTCCCATCATACTTGTCTGTCATTCGTACCTTTAGCTTCCCAAAGTGTGTTCTCATCATCCTCCTACATTTGCACCAATCATCAAAGCTACCCTTGTGCATACCCCACCATCTTGCGAGCGTAGCACACAGTGCCTAGTCCAAAGCCTGGAAGCACTGCTTTTCTGGTACCTCCCTCTCAAATGCATCCAAAAATACACCTACATCATTCAGGTCATCATAAGTGGGCAGATTTCTCACCTTTGATGACACACAGTGTAGCGACCAGGTCATCATGTTATAGCTCAGTGTGGTTACTTCATGTAACTGATTCTGCCAACGCTATAATTCTTCATCAGAGTTTGAGGTGCAGGAACTGTCGCGATCCCTTGTAATTCGTCCATCCACTGTAGGATTCACCCAATCTTGGTCTCGTGTTTTTATCTTATATATACAATCCAAATCGTCATCGCTCTAATAATCATGGACTGGTTCAGTATAGCGCAATCCTTCAGTAGGATCTAGGGGTACTATTACGCAGAGTGATTTCTTCTCGAATATCATATTTTTCTTCTTTAGGTTGATTACCTCGTTCATATCAGTAGCCCAATAAATGCCAAGAAGCACAGAGTAGGGGTTGCTATCATCCACAATTTCTATTACCTCAAAGTCAACCAGCGCGCTCGCACCTTCAATATCTACAGTCACCCCTTGTAGCCATCTCATGGGGATGATCTTCTGCCAATTTGCCATCCTTCACTCAATCACAGACCACTGCAGCTCAGGTCTTCCCATCTATTCCCAAGTTTGCTTTGGTAGGACATTCCTGTCTGACCCTAGATCCAAAATAACCTGATCCATTTCATACTCTCCTATCTGCGCGGTTAGCCTCATGTCTCGTCATGTCCTTGTTTTATGCTTACCAATATTTCGTACCATGTGCAGTTCACCTGAAGTGTTTTCGGCGCATCTATTTATAAGCTCCTATAATCCCTTCATGGCCTTGCTATCACGTAGTAGCTTCATGTAGGTCTCTAGAAAGGTCGTAAACATAGAAGGGTCCATTTCCTGATTAGGCTTATCCTTGCTCCTTGAGGTGGAGGCCTCAGCAGAACTCTTCTTTTCTTCCATGAAAGTTTCATGTGCGTGCTCCAAATCAAATTCAGCCTCCTTTGTTGAGGCTTTGCGAACCCATGCGTTGTCTTCAGACTGTTTCCCCTTATCATCCCCTGTTGCAATTCCAATTCGAAGCATTATATTCACATTCAGATCCTCTTTGCAAGGCTCAGACCTCATCATCTACAAGTTCTAAGTCGCCTGAGGTGGTAACGCCCCTTTGTCACATATCCTCGTTATCATTGTAGGACATTCCTTCATTTCATGATCAAACGAAGTGCAATATTTGCACGACGGGTGCATTGGGTTAGTGAATCACGGTCGTAGTGTCCTGATCCTCTACAATTGTAGCAGATTAGTTGTCCCTGACCTTTTCCAGGTCCTCCTCTACCTTGGCCTCATCCACACTCCTAAAAACCTATTCGTGCCATCCCTGCGCTCTGGTCAAGGGGTCGAGTTTTTGTCTGAACCCTATAGGTGGGTGTTCTATCCATCATCAGTTCATAACTTTTGCAGCTGTGCTCATCATGCCTTATCGGCCTGCAGAAGTTGCAGAACAGTTGTTGCGGTGTTTATACAAACTTTTGTAGCAAATGATAGTTATTCATCATATGTTTTCCTGCTACCTTACATATAGCGCACCATAACGCAGGCCCCACGCTTGGTCCTGCTTGACCTTCCAGCCTCAAAGGCATCGGTCCTTCTCCTACAATATAGTTCACAAAGACCGAGCAATGGTCTTTGTCATGCCCTTGACCTCTACATTTCAGGCACCATACCTCTTCGCACACCTCCAGCCGAACTGTTTTCCTGCTTCAAATTTTCATTTCAAGAAAAAGATTTTGCAACTATGCATGGATCTGCTGAACCCCCAGATTCAGATCTTGCATCAGTGTTTCATGCAGTCTCATTGTAATCTCCAAGGCGTTTGCCTGAGTCATTATCTTCTGTTGTGATAGCGCAACACTTAGTTGTGGCAAGAGCGAAACCACAAACCATTCGCTGTGTTTTCCATTTGTTAAGTTCATTTTAGCTTTGCAGATTTTACACTTCAATCTCTGATCTAATTCCCAAGGTGTCTCGCCTAGTTTCATCGTGATTTCCTTGAACCCCACAATCGATTATGCCTCAGATTTAGGCCTACTGAATTCTTTATTCAACACAGTCTAGATGTCTACCACTCCAGCATTTGGGTTATCATTAGAGTATTTAATGTCCCAGGTTAGCACGTGATCCTCCAAAGCACTAACCAATGTTGCCTTATTGATGTGATCATCCGTGATGCCTTGACCTTCCCATACAACTTTCACAACGAACTAGAACTGGTCCAGGTCGTCATTTCCCAAGCCCATAAACAAAGGCGGCTTCACTAAATTTGCCATGTTGAACTGCGGTGGAGGCGATGGTGGTATGGGTGAAGTCGCAGGTGATGGTGGTGAAGTTGGAGGTGGTGTGGGTGGAGGTGGCAGTCACAGGAATCCTTGTCTTATTAACTGAATAACAATTTATAGAGAAGCCTATGCTACTCCCTCTTCATCACCCAATGGAGGTAAAATCAATGGACTATATTCATGACCATTTCTTCCTTTGTGCCTGTAATTCTTTCCACTTCGCGTAGCCCTGAACATCAAGGTAGCCACATAACCCGTTTTTCACAAAATAACATCTTAA
Organism: Pinus taeda; assembly: GCA_000404065.3. Classification (NCBI taxonomy): domain Eukaryota; kingdom Viridiplantae; phylum Streptophyta; class Pinopsida; order Pinales; family Pinaceae; genus Pinus; species Pinus taeda. The sequence goes on from APFE031140529.1 coordinate 12,962, forward strand.
TCCAGGTATTCAAAGACTTCAAGGACTTACCTCGCAGACCTTTGAAAAAACATCTCTCCACCTCATTGTAGCTAACTGAGGCATCTACCGCGAATTCAGTCACAAATCCTCATATGATTCGATCAAGCCAATAATCAACAGTGTAGGCGATCTTATCCTCAGAGGCTTCTAATCTTTGTACTAACTCTGGGGTCCAGAAAATAGGACTGTCAAGTCTCCACCTTCCTTGGCTATCTGCTAGCTTCACTATCCACTAAGATAGCTCAACTGGAAAGGAACATAAAAAGATCTCATGGATCTCTGTATATAGGTACCTGTCTAACCACTGTTCCTTTTTTAGTCACAAATTTCTATTCTCCTGCGCCGCGAATCCGTGGATCTTCCTATCCAACTAGTCTCTGATCTCTTTCTTAGTTAAATTCCAATGATACGACATCACACATATTTTATGTAGATTCTAGTCTCGACAACAAAACCATTTGTTGGCTACGTGGGGCCTGACCTAGGTTCACAATTAGTTAGCCAAATAAATCCCTACACTACTGGCCCTTTCGACATCAACCCACGGAGCGCAGACCGAAGTCTAACCTGAAGAAGTATGGGGGGATGCTGGAACCAAGTTTTCGCACCCTGAGATTATCATGATGCTAGATTATTCCTTTTGTTCCTGCTTTCGTGTAGGTCATTAAGTTCTAGGGCTCTATCTATCTAGCCCTTTATTCTACCCTTTGGTACCTCTGCGAAGGGGTATGATTGACCTTCGCATAGCCCTAACCTTCAGTTCAGGAACTTTCGCACTACTAGGGAAACATATTGTGCAGATTCGGAAGTTAGCTTAACTTTATTACTTATCTTATTAAACGATCAAGGTTAGCGCCGCGTAAACAGATATCCTTACTTGCATTCAATTAACCAATGTAATTACATACATTCGCGCATCACATAAGCATTATAAATGAAATTGATACATAATATGACAAGATGCATTAACAAGAAACAAAGACATGGAATTTGTAGAATTCTTATCTTTATTGATATCTTCAAATGATTACAAACTCTATCCGCCCTACGCATACAACTTTAGGGATCTATGAATTAGCTACGGACATCCACCTTAGGCCTCTGCGCACTCAGCTACAAAGCCTCTACCTACACTAAGACTAAAACTTAGACTTCTCTAAAGACTTCCTCCTTATCACTCAAGACTTCTTACTTCTATAAAAAGCTACTTAGAGCTTACTTACTTAGCTCTTTTTATACAATCCCATGGTCCATGGACCATGGGTAGATCTTTGTAGTTGACTTTACACTTTACAAAATAAGGGCAGACTACCCTTTATGACTCATGACGCCTTCACATTCTGCGACCACAAAATGCGGAGACTTTACAACTTTATTACAAAATTTGACCCAAAACATGGGCTTTTAGCCCCAAAACAGTCCTTGGGGGATCCTGTTCCCAAAAATCCCTCAGCCTTGTCTCAGGCTTAGCTAATAGGCTATAGTCAGGCTCACTAAAACACACAAAGAGGTCTCTCCAAGAATCTCACTAACATTTACCTATTAACATTTCTCTCTCCTCCCCTAGGAATGGCTTCCATGTAAGCTTCTCAAGGATATGGGAGGATGTATTTTGACACCTAGAGCCAAGAGAAGTTATCATTAGGCATCAACCATTATGCTAGGGAATATCATGGCATCTCAAGAAGTGCTACAGTGTGCTAAGTAGTTCTGGGGTGTGCTAACATGTGCCAAACAGTGCCAAGGCATGCCAGGTGCTAAGACATGCTAGGATGTGTAGGGTGCCTGTGTATGGCAATATGCGTCAAGGCGTTTCAAGGCAACAAAAGTAATAAACAAGCTAAAATGCAAGGAAATGAACACATAAGAGTGTTAATAAGTCGAGACTTTATATTTTTCAAAAGGGGCATGCTAGGCATACTAGTAATATGTTCCAATACATGCCAAGTGCCAATGTGTGCCAAGTGCTAATGTTTGTCAATGCAGTATTATGCCAAGGTGTTCCAAGGCATGCTAGGGACTACAAGGCATGCCAACACATGATAGGGGAGTGCTATGCTATGCTAAGGCATGCCAACATGTGCTTGGGCATCCTACTCATGGCAAGATGTTCTAGGTACAAATATGTTCCAAGACATGCGAGGTTCCAAGGAATGTTAGTGTAGTCTTCCAAAGCATGTTAAGGTGTGTCATGAGTGTTGAGGAGTGCTAGGTCTCTCTCATTAATATAATTGACAGAGCTTGATTATGTATTACATAATATAGTTCCTACACACACTAGTGGCACTTTATTTAAAAGAAATTTTTTAGATAATAAACCTAATAGAGATGAATCATGTGTTGACTCATAGGAAAACTATATTCTTATGACTTGAGGGAAATGATACACATTAATTACTTCTTAAAAAATTGACTAACTATTATAACCACTATGACCTTGGACACATAAAGAAAAAGACTCCACAACAATGGTCTTAAATTATAATCTTTTGACAAAAATTATAGTAACAAGTACATAGCATCATCAAAAACTCATTGGAATGATCAATTATGACGAACATTTTTTGACCATCACCAAAAGTAACCAAAAAGAGCATTGGTGAGGGTCAACAAAAGATCGTCACTAGAAGTGTCACCAAAGAGAGAATTAGTGATGGGACTTTAATGACCCTCACCAAAAGTGTCACCAAAGAGAGAATTAGTGATGGGCCTTTAACAACCCTCACCAAACATATCATTGAAAATGGCTTTAGTGACAAACCTTAAAGGACCATCACTATATGCACTTACAAAAGTGATTTTTTAAAGACCACCACCATATGCGACATTGGTGACAGAAATTGAAGGTTCGTCACATGCATGAAGCGTCATCAAAAACTCATTGGAATCATCAATGATGACGAACATTTATTGACCGTCACCAAAAGTAACCAAAAAGAGCATTGGTGATGGTCAATAAAATATCGTCACTAGAAGTGTCACCAAAGAGAGAATTAGTGATGGGCCTTTAACGACCCTCAAAAAAAATGTTACCAAAGAGAGAATTAGTGACAGTCCTTTAATGACCCTCACCAACAGTGTCATTGAAAATGACTTTGGTGGCAAACCTTAAAGGACCATCACTATATACACTTACAAATACCATCACCATATGCGACATTGGTGATGGACCTTAAAGGTCCATCACAGACATGACCCTCACCAATGACATTTTTTCTTGTAGTTCTAAAAGCTACTTAGAGCTTACTTACTTAGCTCTTTTTATACAATCCCATGGTCCGTGGATAATGGGTAGATCTTTACAATTGACTTTACACTTTACAAAATAAGGGTGGACAACCCTTTATGACTCATGACACCTTCGCACTCCACAACCACAAAATGTGAAGACTTTACAACTTTATTACAAAATTTGACCCAAAACATGGTCTTTTAGCCCCAAACCTATCCTTGGGGGATCATGTTCCCAACAATCCATCAGCCTTGTCTCGGGCTTGGATAATAGGCTATAGTCAGGCTCACTAAAACACACAAAGAGGTGTCCCCAAGAATTTCACCAACATTTACCTATTAACATTTCTCTCCCCTCCCCTCCCCTAGGAATGGCCTCCATGTAAGCTTCTCAAGGATATGGGAGGATGTATTTGGACACCTAGAGCCAAGAGAAGTTATCATTAGGCATCAACTGTTAGACCATTGACAAGTCATCATCTCCCATTTCAAATAGATCTCCTTGGAAACAAGATGTTCTAAAAGATATGACCTTCATCTCTGTGTCATATAGCATCTAAAGCATTGATGACAAGTTAATCTCTCTTTGCACACTACAAAAAAATAATGCATTGATATATATCAAGGTAGATGGAGAGATGAAGTTTCAATTATTATCTTCCAAGGGCCAGTAGAAGGGTATCTCATCCTGCTAATGATGTAACTTAGGTAGGGTTTCTCCTTTGTCTCTAGGGTGTCAAATAGGGTTATAACCATTCATATGCTAGCTTGAGTGGGGAATGTTTGATGAATCATATAATATAAGAAAAGCTACAAATACAACAACTAGTTATCCATGTATTTTGATGAATGGTAACTTTTTTATATGGAATTCAATGAAGATATTGAGACCAAGTTAATCACATAAGTCAATTTTAAGGGGGGATTGTTAAAGTAGTTAGGGTGAATTTGACTTGGTCATAGAATCAATTTTGATACAATAATTAATGGATTTATCATTGGCAATTTACAGACCTAATGTTTTAGTTACCCTATGGTATTTTCATGTAATATAGCCTATTTAAGGGCCTGATGACTCCATCTTAAGATGTCTCTAGGCCAAAGAACAATAAATATATTATTAGGAGTTGGTTTTCCCAAAAGCTTTTCGAGGATAATTTATGGTGTTCATGTGTTCTTGCCTTTATGTGTTACTATTATACTTTTATTTTTTCTCTCTTTTTACAACAACATCATCATTAGGTTATAATAATAGACCATGCAAACTAGGTCCACATCATCTATAACAACTTCTTAACTTCTTAAATTTATTCTTCAGTCTTTGCATTATGGTTTTCCCTCGACTTCAATATAATACTATGTAGAATGGCCCCTACACTAAAGATTCCTTGCATCAGAGTTCACTGCAACCTATTTATTTTAATAAATATAATCTTGATTTAAACCCAAAATATTCTTCTTTGTCTTCCTTCTTCGTCTAAATTGATCTAAAAAACATTTATATCATATTATTATTATTATTTTAAAATTGATGAGAATTTATATTATAGTAAAACTTATGTGCCTATGTCACAGCTTATACATCATGAGATTACAATTTCCTTGAAACCAAGGTGAAATGAGGCTAGGGCTTCTTCTTAATTGTCACATATTATGGCTATCTGCCGACATACTTTTGTTAAATACGGAGGGTCTTTGGAAGAGAAAACTTTGCAAAAGACATATAAGATTTCGTAAAATTTACAAAACATAAAGACAAAATAGTTAAATAAATCTTTTAGACTATGTTTAAGTATTTCCCTAATTCAGAACGATCATGTTCAAGTCAATATGTGTCTTATTTTCAAAATTGTTTGTGCTACGAACAATGGGGGAGCATAGGTTCATTATGTTAAGGAGAGATTGCAATTTCTCCACTAGTTGCCGCAAAATATCCAACTCATCATTTGTTCTCTATGTTTGTGACTTATTTTCCATCATTGTCTCCAATAAAATTATGATTGCAACAACTAATTGGATGAATTTCAAAAGCATGATAGAAATATTTTATTTTATTTTGGTTGAGTTATCAGTTAATTTTTTGGTTGTATGGCACATAGAAGGAAACACCCACAAGTAGGGAATGCATGCAAGGTTTATCAGTGGGCCAAGAGGTTCACATAGTCTATAGCATGTGCATAGGGTTTTGGGTTGTAGAAAAATTATGTGGACTCAAATAGAGGTGTACACAAGCTATAAAATACCTTGAACATGCATATTGGTTTAAATAAAGAATGGAAAAGGAAAAAGGCGAGAATGTAGCTCCAATGTTGTGTTGATGTAAATCTCAAGTAGATAAATCTTACAAGTGGAAAACCAAAGATGATATTTCACAAGAAATCCCTAAATCTAATATAAATATAAGGTTAAAAGTTGAAAGAATCTCCTCCTTGGTAGAGTTTCCAAATCCATCTTTGAACTTTTTCTTATGGGGATCAAACCATGAATATTTCTTCATAATTTCTATTTCTTTTTAGTAATGAAATTCCTAAAATTATATGATTTTAAAGTCTCATATTAAATCTCTTAATTGAGAACTTCAATATATGGTAAAAAATATATTGTAAAACAACTTCAATATATAGTAAAATATAAATTGTAAAGCATTTTGTCGTATTAATTCATCTCATGTTGTTAATTAGGTCTATCATAAGTGGTTGTATGACATATTGGTATTATGCTCACACATGTTCTATTTATCTAAGTGACATGACACTACTTTGAGATTCTATATAATCTAATTTACCATGGGTACCATCCTCAGAATGAGAGGAAGTGCCCCGTGAGTTTCCTTAAACTCAACTTAAATTACTATATTTCAACTCATTTAGCTTGAAATTTTTTCAAGTATAATCCAAATTGCACATAAATGTAATGGAGTTAAATTTTAATCACTACATAAATTTTAGAAAAGACAGGTGAATTTGAATTGGATTAGAAGATTTTTTACCATTAATAATATGCATCAATAAATTTTATATAAGATCATGAAAACATTTTGAAAAAAAATTGATCATTATGATACTAAAGATTTGAAATGATTTTATTAAACATTAAATAGGAAATAGAACACAACTTTGAAGACATTACTCCACAATGTATATAAAAATTAATTAATTATCTAATTATCTATCTTTTAAATTGAACTATTGATGATACTAGCATCAAATAGGTATTTCCACATAGGTCTAGGTGTCTAGACATCTAGGATTCATCTAGAAGGACCTAATATCTTTAGCAATTACTTTAATAAATGGAATTATGAAAGTAATTTACTCTTATAAGAAAAAGCATGTTAATATAATGAAATTCTAAGGTTATTTGAATTAGTGAATTAGTTGAATCTTAATCGTTAAACTCAAGAGATGTTGAGATCTAATATCAATCATTAATCACTTTGGATATTAGAGTTGTGGATTCGGTCAATAACTCAAACTTATAAAAGGAAGGTTAGGATAAGGGAAATCGCACATCTAGGGAGCACAGGTAGTAAGATCTCAATGATTGAGTGGAGAAGGACATTCTTCCAAGTTTTGTAGATTGTGAGTGTTGGGAGTGGGATCCCCCAAGGGTGGTTTTGGGGCTAAAAGCCCATGTTTGAGTCAAATTTTGTAATAAAAATTTTAAGACTTTGCATTTTGTGGTAGTGAAGCATGAAGGTGTTATGTGTCATAAAGGGTAGTCTGCCCTTAGTTTTGTAAAGTAAAGTCAGTTGTAAAAAGATCTACCCATGGTTCGTGGACCATGGGATTGTATAAAAAGAGCTAAGCTCTAAGTAGTTTTAGAGACATAGAATAATGACTAAGGTAAGAGATTCGTAGCTCTGAAGTAATAAGTCTAAGTCTTGGGTTGTAGCGTAGGTAGAGGCTCTGCAGCTAAGTGCATAGAGACCTAGGATAGAAGTCTGCAGCTGAGTGCATGGACCCATGCAACTGTGTGCACAGGGTGGACAGAGTCTATAAACATTTGGAAGATATTAATAAAGAGAGATATTTTTCAATTCTTATGTCTTTGTTATGTTATTGCATCTTACTATGTTATGTACGAATTTCCTTTATTATGTTTATGTGATGCACGAATAAATGCATTTACATTGAATAATTGAACATAATTACGATTATCTATTTACGCAGTGATAAATATAATGATTGGATAAGATAAGCAAGTCACTTAGAGTAATTTGGGAATCTGCATGACACGTTGCCATAACAGCATGAAAGTACTTGATCAATAGGATAGGGCTACACGAAGGTCGATAATACCCTTTCGCAGAGGTATTGAAGGACAGGATAAAGGGCTCATCTTGCAAGCCATAGAGTGAAGTGACCTCCACGGAGGCAGGAATAGATGGAATCAAACAACATCACAACCATCTCAGGGTTTGGAAACTTGGTTCCATCATCCCCGCATATTGCTTTGGGTTAGACTTCAGTCCGCGCTCTGCAGGCTGATGCTGAAAGGGCCAGTAGTGTAGGGATTTGTTTGGCTAATTAACACTAAACTTGGGTCAGGCCCCCTCAAGCCAACAAATGGTTCTGTTGCAAGGTCCAAAATCTGCATAAGAGGTGTGATGTCGTATCACTGGAATCCATCTAAAAAGGAGATTGGAGACTGGTTGGATAAGAAGATCCACAAATTCACGGTGCAGGAGAACAGTGTTGGAAATAATATTGAGAGGGGGCGGGGGGTGAATCAGTATTAGCAAATCAGATACTTTTTCATTTTCATACTCAAATTCATTTACGCTACTTCAGTTAAGGATATCTGCGTATATACGCGACTGTGTTAAAAGCAACTAACGTACATCCAGTAACCTTTATGATTTAGTTAGTTCATCTTCAGTGAATGCATCAAAACATTATTAACCATATGAATAGTAATCAGAAAAGATCATCACACATAAAGAGCACACATGAACACCATGATATAAGGTGGAAACCCAATGTGGGTGAAAACCACCTGCTGCAATTTGTTTCTATCTTCCTTTAATAAGAAACTTATTTTACAATGTACTGGTGCAGTCCTTTACTAGTACACAGGCTTCTACCTGCAGAAGGCTACAACCTTCTTATTCTTACTATCCGTCCATTACAGTACTAGGCGCGGCCTCTGAAGGCTCCAACTTTACTCGTTCTTAGCTGCTACTGGAAGGAGCACAACGCCATGGTCTTGTACTGGCCAATATGTTTACAGTATGTAGGTGCCCGCCTACCATCATCCAGGGACCGTTTCATACATTTTCTACTGGATCCATAAACCATCACCATTGCATACAACCTGCTTTATCAATCTTGAATCACCCATACTGAAACCCTGTCAAAACACAGTCACCAGACACAGAACAGACTACATAACTCTGCAACAAAACCGGTCCATACACTTCCAAATTATCATACTTCATACTGTATACGCTCTTGGATGAACCCAACTGCGTGTATACACGCTTTTCCAAAGACAACCCGCGTACAGATCGGCAACTTCTAACTCATAACTTTTCAGCTATTTCAGACATCAGCACATACCCAGATCATAACATTCATACAATAAACATATGTTAATAGATCTATTCTATCCATAATCAAACCATATAAAGATAATCATTCCAAGCCTTGAGATCCCATTCCATCATTCATCATCCTCCACATGAGTGCAACCTTGGCTTAGATCAAGCAAGGCATCACCAACCCATAACCAACATCTAGATCTCACACTTCATCAGACATTCATCACTTGCACACCCTTCCCCCTTGGCCTAATAATCTTCTCCTTATATAGGTTTAGGCTTCTCTCAATACCATGGTCCAAAACCATGTAGAACCAATACCTTGGACCCAATAACTGGGGTCGTCACTTCGGACCAAATACCATGGACCAAATACCACAGACAAAAACCATGGTTTCCAACATGTACGCGCATTTACTTCTATGAACCCGCGTGTACGCGCCTACTGTTCCTCTAACTTGCGTGTATACACGCTTCCATCAAGGTTAACATGCGTATATCTCGTACGTCCTTTTGCTCAGATAACCTGTGTATATACGCACTTTCATCACGGTCAACCTGCGTATATCTCTCTCTTTACCTGCTGCACTATGATCTGTCCTCTTAGTGAGTTTCCATCACCTGTATCATACCTCTGAGTGAGTTGCCATCAAGGACAACACCTGTATCATAATTCCAACAATCTCCCCCTTTGGACTTGATGGCAACCACTACACCAAGTCACTCTCCCCCTTTGACATCAAGGGCATAGGGCAGACCAAGATATTCTCTTCTTTGATATACATTCTGCTGTCCATACTCCCCCTGAGTACATGCTGAAGTTTTTGATTGAGCTCCCCCTTTGTATAAGATGTACTAATCCATCCATGCTCCCCCTAAGCACATGCGAGGTCCGCAAAAGCATAACATGACTCTATACATACATCAATCTCCCAATCAAGTGGGAATACACCATTTTCGACTCATCCACCCAACCAAATGGGGATATACCAAAAGTTTATACATGACTCATTACATCATCCATCCCATGCATAGTGGGGTAAAAAAATACATCATATGACTCAAAAAGACCAGGGACCTAAACAAGACCATGATAGTTATCAGCAGCTATCATACACCATATGATCTACATTATAAGCATCTAGCATCCAGATTTGTAACCTGCAATCCATTCTTTTGGTCAAGCAAGATATGTTAATAAGCATCATCACCAAGAACTTCTAATCATAATGCCAACAATGCATTATTTGAAGTATATGCTCCCCTTGAACCTATGCCATGCCATCATCAAAATAGTGACTAAACCATATCAGACTTTTGTACTGTTGTTTTTCTTCAGAACATCATATACGCGACTCTGCAACATATAACTCACGTATATACACGACTTATCTTCATGAAACCGACGTATGAGATTTGGAACACTGATGTTCCACACTTCCAGCTTCCTCTGAATCTGTCATGTCTGTGTACTCTGCTATGCCACATCTTTCTGGTTGTACTTCCTTTTTCTTCCATATCTTCAACTGTGATGATGTTTTCTTCTTTTGGTTTGGTGTCCACAATCTTCTCCTGCATTCTTTCACTATATGTCCAGGCTTGTTGCATGCATAACATCTTACATGTTTCATATTCCTCCTAAAACAGTCAATGGCTTTTTGACCAAACATATTGCACGCAAAACAATATCCCTTAAAGTACCTTGATCGTGATGATCCTTCTATGTGATGGTCTTCAACCATTATACTTCTGCATCTGGCTGCAACATGTCCATGATTATGACATACATAGCATTCAACATTATTCACCGGAGGAAATAATCGTCTATCACTTCCATAGTTAGGAGCAAAAGATTTTCTTTGACGAAATTCTTTCCTTGGCTATTGATGGGGTTGTCCTTTCATCTCCTTGTTGAGCCTTTCAGATTTAGAGTTTCTTGTCTTACTTTGTGAACTAGATTCACCTTCAATAGACTCATAAAATCCAAGACCATTTTTAATAGCAGGAGACCTTTGACTACTAAGAATATCATCCAATATCTTAGTACTATCTTGAAATCGTAATAGTTTACCTTTTTCTTCTAATTTACCTTTCAAGATATTTACCTGAACTTGATGTTGTTCTTCTTTTTCTAGACATTGCTTCTTCAAGGTATCTTCAGACTTTCTTCCTTCTTCCAATTGTTGCCTTAGTTTGAGAATCTCATTTTCTTGCTCTTCAATCAGCACCTGCAGCATATGTCAAACTCTGGAGGCGCATTCCAGCTGAGCTTTTAAGCTGATGATTTCTTCTTCGAGGGCACTCTCCCTTTTGCTAGGTAGATCTTGTTGATCTATGATTTTATCTGATGCTTCATTTGCTTGTCCCTCTTCAATCTGAGGTGATCCAGGATCTAAATACTTGCTTCCACTCAACAGCAGGCTGTCATTGTTCCTTTGAGTTGTTTTCTTCTTTTGATGTGCTTTCTTTCCCATTGTTCTACGGATCTCCTTCAAGCGATCAAGCTTCTACCAAAGCACCTGCTCTGATACCAATT
>APFE031140529.1:24471-71177 GCA_000404065.3 Pinus taeda
ATCAGTATTAGTAAATCAGATACTTTTTCATTTTCATACTCAGATTCATATACGCTACTTCAGTTAAGGATAACCGCGTATATACGCGACTGTGTTAAAAGCAACTAGTGTACATCTAGTAACCTTTATGATTTAGTTTGTTCATCTTCAGTGAATGCATCAGAAAATTATTAACCATATGAATAGTAAATAGAACAGATAATCACACATAAAGAGCACACATGAACACCATGATATAAGGTGGAAACCCAATGTGGGTGAAAACCACCTGCTGCAATTTGTTTCTATCTTCCTTTAATAAGAAACTTCTTTTACAATGTACTCGTGCAGTCCTTTACCAGTACGCAGGCTTCTACCTGCAGAAGGCTACAACCTTCTTAGCTCTTGTACTAGCCATTCCATTTACTAGTACGTAGGCACTGGCCTACTGAAGGCTCCAACCTTTACTCGTTCTCTAGCTGCTACTGGAAGGGAGCTACAACCCCCTGGCTCTTGTACTGGCCAATATGTTTACCAGTACGTAGGTGTCGGCCTACGATCATCCAGGGACCACATTTCATACACTTTCATACTAGATCCATAAAACAATCACCATTGCAATACAACCTGCATCATCAATCTCCGAATCACCCAATACTGAAACCCTGTCAACAACACAGTCACCAGAACACAGAACAGACTACATAACTCTGCAACAACAACCAGATCCAGTAGCAACTTCAAATATCATACTTCATACTGTATACGCTACTTGGACGAACCCAACCTGTGTGTATACGCGCTTTTACCAAAGACAACCCGCGTACAGATCTGCAACTTCTAACTCATAACTTTGCAGCTATTTCAGACATCAGCACATACCCTGATCATAACATTCATACAATAAACATGTGTCAATAGATATAGTCTATCCATAATCAAACCATATAAATATAATCATTCCAAGCCTTGAGATCCCGTTCCATCATTCATCATCCTCCACATGAGTGCAACCTTGGTTTAGATCAAGCAAGGCATCACCAACCCATAACCAGCATCTGGATCTCACACTTCATCAGACATTCATCACTTGCACACCCTTCCCCCTTGGCCTAATGATTTTCTCCTTATATAGGTTTAGGATTCTCTCAATACCATGGTCCAAAACAATGTAGAACCAATACCTTGGACCCAATACCTGGGGTTGTCACTTCGGACCAAATACCACAGACAAAAACCATGGTTTCCAACATGTACGCACCTTTACTTCTATGAACCCGCGCGTATGCGCCTACTGTTCCGCTAACTTGCCTGTATACGCGCTTCCATCAAGGTTAACATGCATATATCTCATACGTGCCTTTTTCTTAGATAACCCGCGTATATACGCGCTTTCATCACGGTCAACCTGCGTATATCTCTCTCTTTACCTGTTGCACTATGATATGTCCTCTGAGTGAGTTTCCATCAAGGACAACACCTGTATCATAATGCCAACAATCTCCCCCTTTGGACTTGATGGAAACACTACTCCAAGTCACTCTCCCCCTTTAACATGAAGGGCAAAGGGCGGACCAAGATATTCTCTTCTTTGATATACATTCTGCTGTCCATACTCCCCCTGAGTACATGCTGAAGTTTCTGATTGAGCTCCCCCTTTGTATAAGATGTACTAATCCGTCCATGCTCCCCCTAAGCACATGCAAGGTCCGCAAAAGCATAACATGACTCTATACATACTTCAATCTCCCAATCAAGTGGGAATACACCATTTTTGACTCATCCACCCAACCAAATGGGGATATACCAAAAGTTTATACATGACTCATTATATCATCCATCCCATGCATAATGGGGTAACAAAATACATCATATGACTCACAAAGACTAGGGACCTAAACAAGACCATGATAGTTATCAACAGCTATCATACACCATATGATCTACATTATAAGCATCTAGCATCCAGATCTGTAACCTGCAATCCATTCTTTTGGTCAAGAAAGATATGTTAATAAGCATCATCACCAAGAACTTCTAACCATAATGCCAACAATGCATTATTTGAAGTATATGCTCCCCCTGAACCTGTGCCATGCCTCATCAAAAAGTGACTGAACCATATCAGACTTCTGTACTACTGTTTTCTTAGAAACCTTCATATACGCGACTGTTTGCAGCATATAACTCGCATATATCGCGACTTGTCTTTCATGAAACCGCGTATGAGATTTGGGAACACTGATGTTCCCCCACTTCCAGCTTCTCTGAATCTGTCATGTCTGTGTACTCTGCTATGCCACATCTTTCTGGTTGTACTTCCTTTTTCTTCCATATCTTCAACTGTGATGATGTTTTCTTCTTTTGGTTTGGTGTCCACAATCTTCTCCTACATTCTTTCGCTATATGTCCAGGCTTGTTGCATGCATAACATCTTACATGTTTCATATTCCTCCTAAAACAGTCAATGGCTTTGTGACCAAAAATATTGCACGCAAAACAATATCCCTTAAAGTACCTTGATCGTGATGATCCTTCTATGTGATGGTCTTGAACCATTCTACTTCTACATCTGGTTGCAACATGTCTATGATTATGACATACATAGCATTCAACATTATTCACCGGAGGAAATAATCGTCTATCACTTCCATAGTTAGGAGCAAAAGATTTTCTTTGAGGAAATTCTTTCCTTGGTTGTTGATGGGGTTGTCCTTTCATCTCCTTGTTGAGCCTTTCAGATTTAGAGTTTCTTATCTTACTTTGTGAACTAGATTCACCTTCAATAGACTCATAAAAGCCAAGACCAGTTTTAATAGAAGGAGACCTCTAACTACTAAGAATATCATCCAAGATCTTAGTACTATCTTGAAATCGTAATAGTTTATCTTTTTCTTCTAATTTACCTTTCAAGATATTTACCTCAACTTGATGTTGTTCTTCTTTTTCCAGACATTGCTTCTTCAAGGTATCTTCATAATTTCTTCCTTCTTCCACTTGTTGCCTTAGTTTGAGAATCTCATTTTCTTGCTCTTCATTCAGCACCTGCAGCATATGTTGAACTCTGGAGGCACATTCTAGCTGAGCTTTTAAGCTGATGATTTCTTCTTCGAGGGAACTCTCCCTTTTGCTAGGTAGATCTTGTTGATCTATGATTTTATCTGATGCTTCATTTACTTGTCCCTCTTCAATCTAAGGTGATTCAAGATCTGAATACTTGCTTCCACTCAACGGCAGGCTGTCATTGTTCCTTTGAGTTTTTTTCTTCTTTTGACGTGCTTTCTTTCTCATTGTTCTACGGATCTCCTTCAAGCGATCAAGCTTCTACCAAAGCACCTACTCTGATACCAATCTGTTGGAAATAATACTGAGAGGGGGGGGTGAATCAGTATTAGCAAATCAGATAGTTTTTCATTTTCATACTCATATTCATATACACTACTTCAGTTAAGGATATCCGCGTATATACATGACTATGTTAAAAGCAACTAGCGTACATCTAGTAACCTTTATGATTTAGTTAGTTCATCTTCAGTGAATGCATCATAACATTAATAACCATATGAATAGTAAACAGAACAGATCATCACACATAAAGAGCACACATGAACACCATGATATAAGGTGGAAACATAATGTGGGTGAAAACCACCTACTGCAATTTGTTTCTATCTTCCTTTAATAAGAAACTTCTTTTACAATGTACTGGTGTAGTCCTTTACCAGTACACAGGCTTCTACCTGCAGAAGGCTACAACCTTATTAGCTCTTGTACTAGCTGTTCCATTTACTAGTACGTAGGCGCTGGCCTACTGAAGGCTCCAACCTTTACTCGTTCTCTAGATGCTACTGGAAGGGAGCTAACACCCCCTGGCTCTTGTACTGGCCAATATGTTTACCAGTACGTAGGTGCCGACCTACGATCATCCAGGGACCACGTTTCATACATTTTCATACTAGATCCATAAAACAATCACCATTGCAATACAACTTGCATCATCAATCTTTGAATCACCCAATATTGAAACCCTATCAACAACACAGTCACCAGAACACAGAACAGACTACATAACTCTGCAAAAACAACCAGATCCAGTAGCAACTTCAAATATCATACTTCATACTGTATATGCTACTTGGACGAACACAACCTGTGTGTATACGAGCTTTTACCAAAGACAACCCTCATACAGATCTGCAACTTCTAACTCATAACGTTGCAACTATTTCAGACATCAGCACATACCCAGATCATAACATTCATACAATAAACATGCATCAATAGATATATTCTATCCATAATCAGACCATAAAAAGATAATCATTCCAAGCCTTAAGATCCCGTTCCATCGTTCATCATCCTCCACATGAGTGCAACCTTGGTTTAGATCAAGCAAGGCATCACCAACCCATAACCAACATCTGGATCTCACACTTCATCAGACATTCATCACTTGCACACCCTTCCCCCTTGGCCTAATGATCTTCTCCTTATATAGGTTTAGGCTTCTATCAATACCATGGTCCAAAACCATGTAGAACCAATACCTGGGATCGTCACTTCGGACCAAATACCACAGACAAAAACCATGGTTTCCAACATGTACACGCCTTTACTTCTATGAACCCGCGTGTACGCACCTACTGTTTTGCTAACTTGCATGTATACGTGCTTCCATCAAGGTTAACATGCGTATATCTCGTACGCGCCTTTTGCTCAGATAACCCGTGTATATACGGGCTTTCATCATGGTAAACCTATGTATATCTCTCTCTTTACCTACTGCACTATGATCTGTCCTCTGAGTGAGTTGCCATCACCTGTATCATACCTCTGAGTGAGTTGCCATCAAGGACAATACCTGTATCATAATGCCAACAAACAGAAACCTGTGAATGACAAAGGAACAGTGGTTGGAAAGATACCTATATACAGAGATCCACGAGATCTTTTTCGGCTCCTTCCCTATTGAGCTATACAAGTGGATCGCAAAGCTAGTAGATAGCCAAGGAAGGTGGAAACTTGATAGTCCTATTTTGTGGACCCTGAGCTAGTGCAGAGGTTGGAAGAATCGAAGGATAAGATCGCTCGCACTGTCGATCATTGGCTTGATCATGTCATAGGAGGATTTGTGACTAAATTTGCAGTTGACACCTCAATCAACTACAATGAGGCGGAGCAGCACATTTTGAAGGACCAGAAGATAAGTACATAAAATCTTTGAATACTTGGATTAAAATGCTATTGTACAAAAAATGGGTTATGCGGCTACCTTGATGTTTGGAACTACGCGAAGTGGAAAAGCTTACAAGAACGAAGGAAAAAAGGGTCTGGAGTATAGTCCATTAATTTCACCTCTACGAGGTGACAAAGAAGAGATAGCAAAGGTTTCTCCGCAAAGTGTTATTCAGTTAATAAGACAAGGATTTCTGCAAATACCACCTCTGCCCACACCACCTCAACTTCACCAACATTTCCTCCAACTTCACTCATACCACCTCCACCACAGTTGAGTATGGAAAATACAGTGAAGCTGCATTTGTTCAAAGGCTTGGGAAATGACGACCCAAACCTATTCTAGTTCATTGTGAGGGTTGTATGGGAAGCTCAAGATGTTACAGATGATCATATAAAGAAGGTGGCGTTGGTTAGTACTTTGCAAGATCGCGCGCTAACCTTGTATATTAAGTACTCTAACGATAACCCGAATGTTGGAGTGGCAGACATTCAAATAGCACTGAATAAAGAATTCAGTAGGCCTAAATCTGAGGTGCAGTCAATTGTGGGATTCAAAGAAATTGCAATGCAACTAGGTGAGACACCTTGAGAACTAGATTAGAGGTTGAAATGTACAATCCATGAAGCCAACATGAACCTAATGGATGGACAGCATTGCGAGTGGTTTGTTGCTTCACTCCTGCCACACTTAAGGGTTGCGCTATCATAGCAGAAGATAAACACTCAAGCGGAGGATTTGGAGATTTCCATGAGACTACATGAGACTCTGATGCAAGATCTAAACCTAGGGATTCATAAAATCCATGTGCTGCTAAAGAATCTATGCCTTGAGATGCAAAGTCTGAAGTAGGACAAGATGGTTCGACTAGAGGTGCGCAAGGAGGTATGGTGCTTGAAATGCAAGAGTCAGGGACATGAAAAGGATCATTGCCCAAAATTTGCAAACAATATTGCAGGAGAGGGATTGATGCCTTTGAGGCTAGAAGCTCAAGCAGGACCTAGCGTGGGGCCTGCATTATGGTGCACTATTTGTTAGGTGGCCAGAAAACATGCCATGAATAACTGTCATTTGCTACGAGAGTTTGTACATGCACCGCAACAGCGATTCTACAACTTTTGTAGGTTGGTAGGGCATGATGAGCATACTTGCAGGAGCTATGAATTGATGATGGATAAAACTCCCACCTATTGGGTTCAGACCGAAACGTGGCCCCCTGACCAGAGCGCAGGGATGGCATGGACAGGATTTCAGGGGCGTGGAAGAGGCTGAGGCAGAGGAGGACCTGGCAGAGGTCAAGGATAGTTGATTTGCTACAATTACAGAGGACTAGGACACTATGCCCATGATTGCACTAATCCAAAGTGTCTGTCGTGCAAGTATTGCACACTGTTTGATCATGAAATAGAAGATTGTCCTACACTACTAGCTAGGATACATGATAAAGGGGCGCTAACACCTCCGCCGACTCAAAACCTGCAGATGATGAGGTCTGAGCAGCACGAAGAGGATCCAAATGTAAATATAATGCTCAGGAGTGGAATCGTGATAGGAGATGGCGAGGGAAAATAGGTAGAAGATAGTACATGGGTTCGCAAAGCTCTAACAAAAGAGGCTAAGATTGATTTGGAGCACACACGTGAATCCTTTTTGGAAGCTAAAAAGAACTTCTCTAAGGCCTCCACCTCAGGAAGCAGGGATAAGCCTGAGCAGGGGATGGACCCCTCTATGCTCACAACTTTCCTGGAGACCTGTAGGAAGTTACTACGTGATAGTAAGGTTGTGAAAGGGTTACAATATCTCATCAATAGATGTTTTGGAACCACACCGGGTGAGCCGTGCGTAGTATGAAAGATTGGAAAACATAAAACAAAGATGGGACGAGAGATGATACTGACAGCGCAGATAGGAGAGTATGAGATGAATCAAGTTATTTTGGACTTGGGGTCAAATGCAAACGTCCTACCAAAGTAGACTTGGGAACGAATGGGGAGACCCGCACTGCAATGGTCTTCGATTCAGCTAAGGATGGCTAATCAACAGAAGATCATCCCCATGGGGCGGCTGGAGGGGGTGACTGTGGATATTGAGGGAGCGAGCACATTGGCTAATTTTGAGGTGATAGAGATAGTGGATGACAACAAGCCCTATCTTGTGCTCCTAGGAATTGACTGTGCCACTGATATGAACAGGTTAATCAATCTGAAGAAGCGGAAGATGATCTTCGAGAAGAAATCGCTATGTGTAATAGTACCTCTAGATCTTGCTGAGGGATCGCGCTATACAAAACCAGTCTGTGATTATGAGAGTGATGACAATTTGGACTATATCTATAAGATAATGGCGCGAGATGAAGATTGGGTGAATCCCACCACAGATGGATGGATTACATGGGATCGCTAGACTTCCTGCACTTCAGACTCCAATGAAGAGTTAGAGCACTGGTAGAACCAGTTACATGAAGCGACTATGCTGAACTGCAACATGATGACCCAATCGCTACATTGTGTGTCCTCAGAGGTAAGAAATATTCCTACTTCTGATGGTTTGAATGGGGTAGATATCTTTTTTGATGCATTTGAAAGGGAGGTACCAGAAAAGCAGCGCTTCTAGGGGTTAGACTAGGCGCTATGCGCTACACCCTCAAGATGGTGGGGTACGCACAAGGGAAGCTTTGATTATTGGCATGAATGCAGGAGAATGATGAGAACTCACTTTGGGAAGCCGAAGATGTGAATGATAGACAAGTATGATGGGCATGATGATCCATGCATGCATTTGGCCAAATGGGCCTAGATTTATGGAGAAAAGGCCCAACCTAAATGGGTGCACTTATTTTGTCACACCCTTGATATCGTCCCGATGAACTGGTATGTAGAAGCCGATCTCTGCCATGGGACAGCCGAATGGGATATCCTGCATGAGCGATTCATGATGACATTCAGTTTTAAGGATGGGTTTGACAGTATTGATGAAGCACTACAAGAAGTGAAAGCAGTAATCTTTAGGATATCGTAGGATCCTTTAGACTAGATTTAGCCTGAATGGGCTACTTAGCTAAGTCACGCCCTAGAATGTTATAATGTAACTGCTAAAGAAGAGGATGAGGATTTAAGGAAGATTAACATTCCAAAAATAGAAGGTCACTGCAAGGTTCAAGGACCACAGATTGAGAACCCTGATATAACCACACCGTTGAAAATGAAACAAGTAAACATTGGTACGAAGGTAGAACCCAAGTTCGTGAATATTGGATACTATTGGGACGACATGATGGTAGATAAGGTCATTGAGTTGCTCCTTGAATACCAGGATTTATTCCATGCCAAGTTTACGGACTTGAAGGGGATAATCGGGGACCTAAGAATGATGAATATTACATTGAAACCCAATGAAAAACCGGTTAAGAAAAGGCCTTACCATCTCAATCTGAAATATAAGGAAAAGGTCCACTTAGAGCTGGAAAAGATGCTCACAGCAGGCATCATTGAGCATGTGGAAGAATCTGACTAGGTAAGTCCAATGGTGGTACAAGAAAAGAAGAAAAAGGATGAAATAAGGATATGTGTGGATCTCATAAAGCTAAATGACACTTGTGTACATGATCCTTTCCCTACTCCATTCACTGATGAAGTGTTGGACAATCTAGGTGGCCAGGAAGCATATTCCTTCACTAATGGGTTCTCTGGGTACCACCAAATCAAAATCACACCGAAGGATAGGAGCAAGACGACCTTCGCAACTGAGTGGGGTTTTTTTCAGTACACTATAATGCCATTCGGATTGAAGAATGCGCCTGCAGTATTCTCGCGTGTAGTTATTGTTTTGTTCAAGGAATTTATTCATAAGTTCTCGGAGGTATATTTTGATGACTGGACTATGTTTGGGCTAGTTAAGCACCACGTAGAAAGCTTGCACTTGATGTTGTATACCCGTCGAAGATACCAGATCGCGCTCAATCTTAAGAAGTGTATGTTTTGTGTTCCTTTCAGAAACCTGTTCGCGCATGTGGTTTGCAAATAGGGACTGATGGTAGACCCCACAAAGATCATGATGATACTAAAATTGGAAGCGCCGCGGAGTGTGAAGCAATTGTGTGCTACTCTGGGACATACAAGATATTATAGAAAGTTTATCAAAGGCTATGCCCAGATCACCACACCTATGGAGAAATTGTTGAAGAAGGATGTCACATTCTGCTAGAACAATTAATGTAAGAAGAGCTTGATATATTGAAAGAAAAGATGGTCACCACGCCGATTCTAGTCTTCCCGGACTGGAAGAAAGAATTTCATGTGCATGTCGATGCGTCATGTGTAGCACTGGGAGCGGTACTGACACAGGTTGGCGGAGAAGGCTTGGACCATCCTATTTCATTCGCAAGCTGACAATTATAAAAAACGAAGAAGAACTATTCCACCACTGAGCACAAAGGGCTAGCTGTGGTGTATGCGCTCCAGAAGTATAGGCACTCCTTGTTGGGAGGCCATTTTAAGATGTATATAGGTCACTCTGTGCTGAAGTAGCTGGTCAACAAGCCTGTGTTGGGGGGAGAATCTGCATGTGGCTCTTATTGTTCCAGGAGTATGATTTTAAAGTTGTTGTGAATCCTAGATGACTGAACGCGGTTCCAGACCATCTGTTGCGCATCGAAATAGGGGAGGAACCCACTAATTTGGAGGAAGGATTGCCTGACATGCAGTTATTTGTTGTGCGTGTCACGGATGGTCATTTTGAGGATATAATATAGTTCCTAACAACAAGTACTACACCGAAAGGATATACTATCCAGCAGAAGAAGGAAATAGTGGTGCACGTAGTAGATTTCTCTGTCGTTTCTAGGCATCTATACAAGATGGGGATTGATGAGATATTGCGATGGTATGTACCAGAGTTGGAAAGAAGCAGCATCCTCACAGATGCTCATGGGGGTGCCACGGCAGGACATTATGCAAGAAGAGCAACTATGCAGAATATTCTATGCGCAAGGTTATGGTGGCCAACCCTTCATCAGGACTCAAAAGCATATTGAAAGGCATGCGATGTGTGTCAAAGGACTAGTAAACCATCGCAGAGCGATGAGATGCCTTTGAATGCATAAATGATGTTGCAACCCTTTGAGAAGTGGGTGATACACTTTGTAGAACCCATTCAGCCACAAGGAAAGACAAGAGCAAGGTACATTATCACCGCGACAAAGTATTTCACTCGTTGCACAGAAGCACAGCCGGTGAAGGATTGCTCGGGCGCCACTACCACAAAGTTCTTATTTGAGCATGTACTAATGTGATTTGGTTGTCTAAATATCTTGATGAGTGATCGTGGTATGCACTTCCTGAATGAGACGATCAGTGCGCTAATGGAGGAATTTCAGGTATACCACAAAAGGAGCACACCGTATAACCCACAGGCTAACAGGACGGTGGAAGCATTCAACAAAGTGCTTGAAAACACGTTGACCAAGGTTTGTAATGCTTAGAGAAGTGATTTGGACCTACGCATACCTGCAATACTATGGGCTTATCAAATGACATGCAAGAAGTTGACTGGACAAACCCCTTTTAGGCTCGTCTATAGCGTTGAAGTGGTAATTCCTATGGGATACATCCTGCCTAGTCTGCGCATAGCAGCACTCATAGGTATGATGGATCGCGGAGCCCTAGAGGAGAGACTTGCACAGTTGGATGAACTAGAGGAAGAAAGATTTTTGGCTGGATTTCACCAACAGGTCCAAAAGCAGCATGAAAAGGCTTGACATGATCGACACATCAAGCTGCACACATTTAAGGTAAATGACCTAGTTTTTTTATATGACAGTAATTTTGATAAATTTCTAGGGAAGTTCAGGATGCGCTGGTTAGGGCCTTATGTCATTAAGGAGATTACTGACCGAGGAGTAGCTAGTCAAATTGAATGGAGAACCCTTCCCAGGAAAGGTGAATGGCAGTCGCTTGAAGCCATAAACCGGCGGTCCGGCCATGTGATTAAATGAAGGTAGCACAGTCTTAGCACTCCAAGTAGCTCAAAGGAGGTGTGGAACTATAAACTACACTACCCAGGTTGGGGAGCTATGTGATTGGTGAATGGTGTGAAGCAAGGAAGTGTCACTGGGTCCGTGGATGTGCGGAGGCAGCTGCACTACCCAAGGAGAAATCGCACAAGTTGGCCAGAAAGTGATTGTTAAAGTCACTTTTCATGAAAAGATGTCAGAAGTGAGGTCAATTGGAGTGGGCGACCGGCATTTAAGACAAAATTTATGGCTTAGATCCTTGAAAATTTGCCACCAATCCAACATTAATGAACCGATTTGGGGGGGAATGGTCGGATTTGAATTCGAAATGCCCTATAAATTATGAGTGGTTACCCAACGAAAAACACTTGGCATTTTTAGAATTGAGTTGTTGCACTCTCAAGTGCACATAAACCGTGAATTCTTTCAAGATATGATAGTGAGTCCGTGTTTGAACAATTGTCAAAGGAGACATATCAACTAGGAATAATGTCATTTCAACATGCAGAGAAACTATGGACACTGAAGAAGTGGCAGCCAAGGAGAATGTGCAAGAAATTGATATGGAGGCTGAAGAAGTTGCCCCAAAGGTTGCCGAAGTATTGGCGGAGGTCCCTAAATCACCGAGAACACCGAGACTGAAGCCAACCCCAACCAAGGAGACTGTGAAGGACAAGAAGGGAAAGTAGCCTGCCATACCGATGTGTGCCTCGCCAAGGTGAAACCCACTGAAGCCCACTACACAAGAGCAAGGAAAGGCTATAAACCTAGAAGGCGGGGAGGAAGATATCGAATACATCTTGATGGATGATGAGGATGTCAGAATGGAAGTAGAGGAGGTTGAAACCAAGGGGCGGACCCTATTACGCGGTTGCCGGAGTATGTCCCTCCGCACAAGCCTAAGTCCAAGATCCCAAAGTACATTGATGAAAGTAAGACTCCCCTACAAACCCCTATGCTATCAAATGAAATTGCTTTCGACGGTCCGCATTTGGCATGGGTGCTGATACTGAAGCTTAAAGACTAGGACTTGGCGGACCATGAGAAGTTCTCACACCTGGAAACCGAGATGTTGATGTGCTGCATCATAGACACAAATACAGGAATGACCGCCTTGGAGCATGGAGGTGGCTCAAGGGGGTAGAGAAGGCAGGATTGCTAAAACTACTCAAGGTGTCACACTACAACCACACTGTGGTGACAGTTTTGGTCATCAAGCAGCTATTGTGCTTGGTGCATGATGGGTTTCTATGGCTGGAGGAGTTGATACCCATCATAGATATGTTGATTCACCACATTACGCGCCTATCATACACAGGTCAAAATCCAACGATGATTTGGCAACAAGGGTGGCGAGCAGGCTTTCATAGAGTCAATGAAGGAGAAATTCAAGCTGGTGAAGAAGCCGCATGGGTACGCTATCTCTAGCATCTACGACCCCGTTGTGAAGGTAGCAACGCAAATACTTGCAGGAAAGATGATGCGGAAGTGTGATCTAAAATGAGATCTTAAATCAAGTAAAAGGTCTTACAGACTCATGTGCAGGAAAATGCCTATATTACTTAGTGCAATGGATCAAAAAGATTGTGAATAATATATGCAATGAATAGTTATAAAACGTAATAGACACACATCAACACAGTCAAAATAATGAAGGAGTTCACCAGATCCCT
Organism: Pinus taeda; assembly: GCA_000404065.3. Classification (NCBI taxonomy): domain Eukaryota; kingdom Viridiplantae; phylum Streptophyta; class Pinopsida; order Pinales; family Pinaceae; genus Pinus; species Pinus taeda. Next base: position 37,370 of record APFE031140529.1, read on the forward strand.
TGGCTACATCTCCTGGTCCAGCTTTCAATGTCAACCTCTAGATTATGTCTTTAGGAGTAGCGTATTACCAGTGTGAGCTCAAACAGAGTCTCAACACAACAGTGACAAAAACAACAAGGATTCACTCGAAATCCTTGAGTCTAGCTAAGTACACATCCTCTACTTCTTTCCCTTTGTCCTCTACTTTCTTTTGCTCTCTATCGTCTCCCCTCTCTTTGTCTGCCATAGAGTGGTTTTTAAGCCTCTCGGCCCTGTTTGTTCGCCTCCCTTTTCGGACTCTCTATCTTCTGGCCTTTGTCCCTTCATCTCACTGCTGAGTGTTAAACAATAATTGTAATAACGCTTAAGGCACAAGGTAGTTGTTTACAAACGGAAGGATCTTTTGGCATGGGTGAGACTGACCATCCAGCCTTCCTCCAACACAAATCCCCGAAATAATACATATTTGGTTCATATGAGGGAATAACGAAAATACACAGAAATCCAGAAAAAATTCTTATTATCGAAACTCAAATTTTATAGAACTGCACCTAAAAACCCTATCAGGTCCACCCTGATCACAATCGCAAGTCACATTGGCTACAGGTCATAATCCCTTTGTATTTGGTTTCGATCGCATTCACCGATCGTCGATCATCGATCGCTGATTGGCACCATCGGCCCATCACATATCACATGACACGTGGTCCTATTGGCATCACCCCTTTGCATTGTTGCAGTGCAATATTGCAATGCGATATATCGCAATCACATATCGCTGAGTCTTCGGGCCTGTGGTAAGTCCTTGCCTTTGGCAAATCTACGATGTGATATGCAATCTCCTCCATTGATCTGCGCACTTGATCAACAATCCATATGTCATCGCTGATTGCAAATCGCTTGAGGCTGAGGTTTATATGCCGCTAGCTTCCTCTGATGCAATTTGATCTCATCCATTGATCCCGTGGATCCAACAGCTCTGGGGCATTCACACTGCGCTTCTTCGTTTCCTTTGGATTTTGGGTTTTTCCGCCATTCTTTCACTTCCACTATTAAATCAAATGAAGACTTTAGACTTAGAGGTTTTTATACAAGATCCATTTTGGAACACGCCTTCCCACTGAAAAGCTTTTGGAGCACCAAAAGTTAGTTTTTAGCATTCGAGCAAGTGAGGATACTACTCCTTCACCTATCCCATTTCTATCCATCATGCTTTGCTCGGATTTGAACCTTTGAGTCCTATTATGAGGTACTCAACATCCCCTCGACATGAAGTTCTTACCCTCCTGTCTAGAACTGTGTCCTCCTGTAACTCATTGAGATACTCAGGCAACAAATCCTCAATAGAAGGAAACTGACTTTGCTCTTCAGGATCTTCAATCATTGAAGGTTCATACAATCTCAAATTTTCTACATTAATGACTGAATAGATCTGCATATAAGTTGGTAAATCAAAGAGAAAATAATTTTCACCAATTTTATCAAGTATCTTGAAAGGTCCATACCTTATTGGTTTTAGCTTCTTACCTTCACCCTGCATTCTTTCTTTTTTGATGTACAGCCAGACTTGATCACCAACTTGAAAACTATGCTCAACTCGATGCTTATCATGTCTTGCCTTATACTTGGCTTGACTTCTTTCTAGCTATTCCTGAACTGCCTGGTGAATTTCTTGGATTTGTTCAATGAGCTTGGTTGCTTTGTCCACATCACTGTGTCCATCAACTGCTATGTCTTTACCAAAGACAAAATCCAATGGAGACTTTGGTAGAAAACCAAAACAAGTCTCAAATGGAGATCTCTAAGTAGAAGAGTGCTTGGCACGGTTGTAAGCATGCTACACATAACACAAATTCTTGTCCCAAAGCTTGGGATGCTTGCTGCAATAACCTATAAGCAACTAGATCACTATCTTGTTGACCACTTCTATCTGACCATCTGTTTGTGGATGAAATGTTGTGCTTTTCTTCAATCTGGTGTCCATTAACTCCCATAGATTTGACCAAAACTTCCCAACAAATCAAGAATCTCAATCATATACAATAGAAGTGGGTAACCCAAAATGAACCCATACATTCTGAAAGAACAACTTTGCTATTTGTTCAGCTGTAACCTGCTTGTTACATGGCATCAAAATACACATTTTACTGAACCTATCCACAACAACATACAAATAATCATAACCTTTCCTAGACTTTTTCAATCCCCCAAAAAAATCCATGGAAACACTTTCCCAAGGATGAGAAGGAATTGGAAGTGGAGTGTACAAGCCTAATTTCCTATTACTTGGCTTGCTAGTAGCACACATAATACATCCTTTGATATATCTAGAAACTGTCTCATGCATTCTTGGCCAATAACAAAGCCTTTGCAATTGTGCAACTGTTTTACTTACACCAAAATGACCTGATATGAGAGAAGTATGTGCTTCTCGAATTAGGTTAACTCTTTCAGTTTGTGGAATGCATAACTTTCCCAAATGATATAAGAGTTTTTCATTTACATGATAATCCAATTCTTCTACCTACTTGCCATGACTTAAAGTTGCATATACATCTTTAAAATCTACATCTTGAGCATATTGTTCAATGCAACTTTCATGAATTACTGAGTTATGCTTAAGTATAGTAGATTTATTTATGATTGGTCTTGTTAACATATCTGTAACCTTATTGTGTATGCCCTTCTTATTTTTGATGACAAGATGAAATTGTTGTAGAAAACACATCCACCTATAATGTCATGATTGCTACAATTTAGTTTGTGAGTGCAAATATTGAAGTGGTTGATGATCTGTATGTATCATTGTTTGTTTACCAATTATGTAATGTTTCCACTTTTTCACACTTTGTACTAATGCATACAATTCTTTATCATATGTAGGATAATTAACTACTACAGAAGTAAATGTCTCAGAATGATAGCATATAGGTTTTTTGTGTTGCATCAACATTGTTCCCATGGCATAGTCACTAGCATCTGTCTCAATCTCAAATGGATGTTGAAGATATGGCAGTGCTAGTACTGGTGTTGTACTAATTTTCTCTTTTAAGGTGTTGAAGGCTTTCTGTTGTTTGCCTCCCCACTGAAACACATGTTTCAAACTTGTTAAAGCATGTAATGGAGCTACAATCAATGAGAAGTTAGAATAAACTTTCTCTAGTATTGCGCTGTCCCTAGGAAACTCCTAACCTCTGTAGCAGATTTGGGTTTAGGCCAATTCACAATGACTTCAACCTTAGAGGGACCTATCTTCAATTCACCACCCCTTACAATATAACACAAATAATTTAAAGATGTTCTGCCAAATTCACATTTCGACAGTTTTACATAGAGATTCTCTTTTCAAAACATCTAAACTCTGCTTTACATGCTTTACATGGTCTTCCCATGTCTTACTAAAAGAAAGAATTTCATCTAAATAAACAATTACAAAGTCATCAAATAAATGGTTTGAGTAAATCATTCATAACTCGCATAAATGTAGCAGGAGCATTAGTTAAGCCAAAAGGCATAACCAACCATTCATAAAGTCCTTGCTTTGTCTTGAAAGCAGTCTTCCATGCATCCTGTTCTACAACTCTGACCTGATGATAACCACTTTGTAAATCTAACTTAGAAAAGTAAACTGCTTCTTTTAATTGATCTAACAAATCATCAATACGAGGAAGAGGATAACGATTCTTGATTGTTATTTTATTTAGTGCTCTATAATCAATGCACATTCTCCACGAACCATCTTTCTTTCTCACTAGCACGATTGGTGATCCACATGGTGATGTGCTTGGTCATATAAATCCCTTATTGAGAAACTCCTGTACCCGCTTCTTCATCTTTGCATTCTCTAAAGTTGATAACCTATACATTCTAATGTTAGGTAATGGAGCATCTTTCTGTAAATAAATATCATGTACTATTTCTCGTTTGGGTGGCAAACCTTTAGGTTCTTGAAATAGAATATAATACTCCAAAACAACTTTAACTAAATCAGCTTTCTGTTTAGAATCACAACCTTCAAATGCATTGGATTTATCAGGATCCTTTGCTTTTATAACCATTAGTAAAAATTGCTTACTTGTATTCACAATTCTTTTCATCTATCCTGAGTTTATGAGAGAATAGTTTCCTTTGAGTTTATGAGCTCGTACAATATATTATATTCCATCTTTAGTGAGTTGATACTTATTCTCGGCTCTATAGAAAATAACTTTTCTATCATACAAGTATGGACTTCCCAAAACAATACCACATATATCCAATGGAACTATATCTAACTCAACCTCATCTACAAATGTTGATCCAATAGCAAACCTAAGTTTACATTGTCTCGTTACTTGTAGCTTTGTTTTATCACACACCCAACCTAATGGATATGGATTTTTATGAGGTTTTGTTTCTAATCCAAACTTCTTTACAATTGTTTCAGAAATCAAATTTACTTGTGATCCACTATCAAATAAAGTATCAATCTTATTGTGCTTGGAAATTACTCTAATATGAAAAATCTTATTTCTTACTCTCTCATTACTTTCATTATCAACAGATTGCGAAGAACTACTTGTGGATGCTTCAGAATATTTACCTTTAATACTTGTGGCTGTAATTCTTGTTTCATCACATAAATCTGAATCTGACCCCAAGTCCTTCTAAATAATAACATCATTCTTTTTCTCCTTTCTACCGAACTTCTTAGGTTTTCATTCTGGATGCAAAAACCAGCAGTGTGCCTCATCGTGTCCTTCTTTCTTACAATGAGTGCATGAATGTTTATCATCTTTTACATTGTTTGCTTTATTCTCCCCCCATTTCAGTTTATTCTTTCCTTTATTCTTGTTTGCAGAATATTTAGATGATTTCCCAACCTCTGGGTTTACATTCTTACCTCTAGCCTCTAGATGTTTTTCTTGAACTGATACATCATCTAAGCTAGTGGGATTAAACATGAGTATAGTATGCTTTAAATAACTATGAATACCACCTATATACTTCAATAAAGTCTCAGGTGAGTCTAAGGATATACCTAGAGTTAAAGCTCTTTTTCTGAATTGCTGGGTATAACTCTGTACACTTTGACGCTTCAATTGATGAAGCATTTGCCAACTCATCATTGCCTGCTGCATGTAAACCAAAGGATAGAATTTATTTTTGATAGAAGAATCAAATTCATTCCAGGTAGAAATGATTTTACCATGTTTTTGCAGATCAGCTTGTGTCTTGCCTTCCCACCATACCAGTGCAATTCCTCCAAGTCGAAGGCTAGCCAATTGAATCTTATTCCTTTCTGAATCAATGTTTTGTACCCTGCAATATACATCAATTTGTCTTATCCAATTATCTAGCTTCTCTGCATTAAGTTCTCCGTCATAAATTGGCAAATCAAACTTCACATCTAATTTGATTAAAGAAGTTTTCTTCTTCTTCTTAGAAGAGCTAGTGTTATGTGAAGAAGATGATGAGGATGATGAAGGTTATGATGGAGGAGATGGTGGAGGAGATGGTGGAGGATTCATTCCTCCTTTTCCTTTGTCTTCTTTGTCTAGTTTGGGTGTTGAAGTGCTTTCACCTCGATCCTTCTTGAACTCCAAATACATTTCTTCCACCATGGTTCGGAGTGCCTTAGAACTCTCTATAAACTAATATTCTGATCCCAATGGAGCTTCTTATAGCATTCTCCTCTTAGAAGAGACTCTTCCAATCTCTGGATTGGCTTCAACAAGTTCTCCTTCTCCTAGTCTGAGCTTCAATCTAGTTAGCATTCAAAATCTAGCACAAGCTTGTCTAACCTTAACAAAACCAAAACCAAAACCAAATGCTCTGATACCACTTGATCTGAAATGAGATATTAAATCAAGAAAAAGGTCTTACAGACTCATGTGCAGGAAAATTCCCATATTACTTAGTGCAACGGATTGAAAATATTGTGAATAATATAGACAATGAATAGTTATAAAACATAATAGACACACATCAACACAATCAAAATAATGAAGGAGTTCACCAAATCCCCTGGCTATGTCTTCTGGTCTAGCTTTCAGTGTCGACATCTATATTATGTCTTTAAGAGCAGCTTATTACAAGTGTGAGATCAAATAGAGTCTCAACACAATAGTGACAAAAAAAACAGGGATTCACTCTAAATCCTCGAGTCTAGCTAAGTACATAGCCTCTCCTGCTTTCCCTCTATCCTCTGCTTTATTTTTCTCTCTATCTTCTCCCCTCTCTTTTTCTACCATAGAGTGGTTTTTAAGCCTCTCGTTCCTGTCTGTTCGCCTCCCTTTTCGAGCTCTCTATCTTCCAGCCTCTGTCCCTTCATCTCCCTACTGAATGTTAAACAATCATTGTAATAATGCTTAAGGCACAAGGTAGTTGTTTACAAATGCAAGGATATTTGGGCACGGGTGAGACCGACTGTCTGGCCTTCCTCCAGCACATATCCCCGAAATAATACATATTTGGTTCATATGCGAGAATAACGGAAATACACAGAAATCCCGACAAAATGCTTATTATCGGAACTCAAATTTTATAGAACTGCACCTAAAAACTCCATAGGGTCCACCTTGATCGCATCACAAGTCGTATTGGCTACGGGTCATAATCCCTTTGTATTTGGTTCTGATCCCATTCGCCGATTGCTGATCGGCGCCATCGACCCATCGCATATTGCATGACCCGCGGTCTTATTGGCATCACCCCTTTGTATTTTTGTGATGCGATATATTACAATCACATATCGCTAAGTCTTCATGCTTGCAGTAAGTCCTTCCCTTTGGAAAATCTGCGATGTAATATGTAATCTCCATTGTTGATCTGCGTGCTTGATCAATGGTCCATATGTCATTGCTAATCACAAATTGCTTGAGGCTGAGTTTGATATGTTGTTGGCTTCCTTCGATGCGATTTGATCTCATCTGTTGATCCTGTGGATCCAACGGCTCTGGCGCATTCATGTTGCGCTTCTCTGTTTCCTTTGGATTTTGGGTTTTTCCGCCATTTTTTCACTTGTGCTATTAAATCAAATGAAGACTTTAGACTTAGAGCTTTTTATACAAGATCCATTTTGGATCAAAGTGTTGCGCCGATGAGGTGCCGTGCCCATTGTCGCGCTCACACAGAAGTGTGCAAAAGGAGTCCAGTTTAACTGGTTAGACTACCATCGCGGAGAGTTCCTGGCGAATTGCCGCAAAGTGCAAGAGTAAAGAAAGAGATTCCACTATGTGTGGCTCTTGCTGTCGATTGTGCTGGTAGTGTGGGAGCTACCAGAGGACATCCAATTCCCTTCGGTCACGCTAGACCTTCCTGAAGTAGCGAAGTATGCTCCGTTGTGGGCAACCAAGGACTACAGTGAGTTTAGGATAGAAAGATCTTCTGGATCTTGATGGAAATGAATATCAGGATGCCCATCAATCGTAAGCTACGATTCTCACCCACTATGTACGCTAACCTGAAAAGCTATGCCAAGTTTAAAGCTGATTTCCATCGAATATCAATTAGGGCGCGGAAGGATCCTGCAGAGAAGTGGTACGACTTACCGTATCTGGCCACAGATGACGCCATCGATGTGGTGCTTGATCAATGGCCGACGGAGTGGCGCACTACCATGGACTTGGCGGTGGGCGGAAGCAAGTCCACCATGCAGAAGAAGAAGGAGGTGGCCAAGCTGAAAATGGCATAGCTGGTTGAGAAGAGGAAAAAGGAGGCCATTGAAAAGGCCCAGGCAGAGCAGGCAGGAAAGGAGGTAGGAAAAAAAATAGGTGGCATAAAGCAGGGCTCTAACAAAGGCGCGCAGTCAACTTCACCTGAGACTGAAGAGAAAGACACAAAGCAACACGACGCGGACCCTCAAGAGATGTCCGCCCGCATTAAGCACCCATTAGAGTTGGAGAAGGGAGTGTCCAGAAAGAAATCCAAGGCAACCAAGACCTTGCTAGACCCTATCACATTGACAAAGGGAGACTTACATGATATTGATGACACAGTCAAAGATGTCACCGCAGAGGCCCTACAGAAATTTGAATAGCAACAGTAGATCATACTAGGGGCTATCCAAACTAGGTTGCAGGAGTTGCAGAACCATGTGTAGACTAGTACGGTGTATACAGCACTGTCATATCCAAGTTTGTACGAACCCCAGGTTGATAAAGTAATGTTGGTAGCCCCAGGAGTTGCAGCACTCTTGCTGCAATACTGGTGCTCATCACTTTTTAGTGCCGTTGTCGGGGAGGTGTCTGAGTAATATGTGATTACTGCTTTCTTTCTTCCATTTATTGTCTCTAATGTTTATCTATTAGTTTCATTTCTGCAAAATCAATTTAGTTTTCTTTCTTTTCCATTCTACATTATTTTCTTTCCTTTCCATTCTGCAAGAAATATTTCATTCAAGAAATTATTTTTTATTCAATCAATTAGTTTTCATTCAGTCTACAATTTCAATTCTACAATTATTTTCAAAGCTTGAAAAAAACACAAAAAAAAAACAAAAACACTTCTTTCATGCCTTATAGGAATAGGGATAACTTAGGGAAATTTTTTCCAAATACCCCCACTGCTTCAAATAGCCAACCTTCCCTCTTCTTCGGTGGTTGTGAATTGGAGGAACCCTTAGGTGAGAAACCAAAGATATTTGAAGAGCCTACAGGGGGAGAAGAAGAAGAAGAACCCATTCCAACTGACCCAATGGCTAAAAATAGAAATGACAGAGGAAATAGAGAAAGATTTGAGGGTGCCTTCCTCTCAAGGAAGCTAATGGGGATACCAGGATGAGGAATGTAAGCCCCTCTCCCATTCCTCATTTCCATGTCCTGACCTCAGAAGATCCAAACACTTTCTTGTTTGAGTTTGATATTATATGTAAAACCTATGATTACACCAATGATGAGCAGAAATTTAAACTATTCCCATCCACTCTCAGGGATGCAACTTTGCATTGGTTCATAGGTTTACCTAGGGATAGCATCAATACTTGGGCTCAAATGCAGTAAGCCTTCAACAAAAAGTATCGAGACTACTACAGGTCTAAAGACACTAAAGAGGAAACTTTTAGGATGACCTTAGGGCATGATGAATCCCTAGAGGATTATGAAGAAAGATTCCAACTTAGCTACAAAAGGGCCAGGTGCACACTTGACCCTGAGTCACTAAAGCTAGTCCTGCTTAGAGGGGTAAGGGGAGATCTTATGGATACCCTAAACTTGCTAGTAGGAGGGGACATATACCAATTACCCTATGAGGATATCAAGACTATCTTTAGAAACCATTCTAGGGCATCTAGGAAAAATGATAGGGGTAGTCAACCTATGGTCAATCCATCCTCTTCCAATACATCCATCAAGCGTGAAATTGGAAGCATGTTGGAATATTTTAAGAGTGAGATGCTACAAACCCTTGCCCTACATATGGACACTATGCAAATTAAGAGAAAATAGGAGGAAGCAGAGAGAGACTTAGCCATTTTCTTCCCTAAATGCACAAGGAGGCACCCTAGGAATGAATGTCCATTAAACATGATTGAAGTTTGCTCATTTTGTGAAGAAAACCACTCCACAGACAAGTGCCCTTCTCTACCTGGACTAAAAGATGTATATCAAGGAGATGAAGGGGTGATTGAACAACTCTACTACATAAATAAAAGGAGACCTCATGGCCCTGGACGATACCAGCAGGGCATGCAAGGGTCATCCCATGCATATTACAACCGAAACCAGACCACATCCATTCCCTCTTAGGGAGGGGCCTTCTCTTCCTTCCTGGTCTACACCTCCTCCTTGGTCCTTTGCACCTCAGTATCATTCCTAGCCAACAAAACAGTCATTTTAACCATATGCTTCACTGCAGCCTCAGTGGAATGCATCGCCCCAGGGGTGGAGGCCCCCATACAACAATGCTCTAGCTTTATTGCCTTCACCACCTGCTCAAACACAGCTTTTAAACCCTGCTCCACCTAAACAACCCCAGATGCCTGCCCAGCCAAATCCAAACCCGAACAACAGACAAGCACAAAATATATACAGTGTAGAGACATCCCATCCTACTTATGTTGTGTAGATTCAAGAAATCAACCTGAGATTGGGGAGAGTACTCCTGAACAACCAACTTCTACCTCCACCTAGGGAGAGTGAGGAAGAAAGAGAGGAAAGCATGCATAAAGTAAATCCACCACCATTTCCTGAGAGATTAACCTAACCAATCCAGCCTACCCTGCAAGAGAGTGAACTTCTAGGAGAATTGAAAAATCTATGTTTCAAAATTCCACTTATCCAAGCTATAAAAGATGTACATATTTACAACAAGCTGATTAAGGAGAAGTGCTTCAAACATCCAGGGAGGCGAAAAATATATGCCCCTACCATTAATGTCATTGGACAACTGTCTGACTTAATGGTGGGGCAGGTAATCTATCCAAAGTATTTGGACCCTGGAAGCCCTGTAGTAGATGTGCACATCAATGGCACCATTGTCACACACACTTTTATTGATCTTGGGGCTGCCATTAATGTGATGACCAAAGACACCATGCTCAAGCTCAACCTCCATGGTTCATTGAGAAAGGCCACAACAGTCCTGCAACTGACCCTTGAGGGGATTGTGGAGGATGTGATGGTCTCTATTGACTCTTTCGAGTACCCTGCAAATTTCCTAGTTCTCCAACCTAAGTCCAAGCTTACTGGTTACCCTCTCATCCTTGGGAGGCTTTGGTTAGCCACTGTCAATGCCTACATTAGCTGCAGGGCTGGAAATATGACTATCAAAAATGGGCATATGTCCTATACCTTCCTACTCAGCCATATTTAGAACATGAATTACCTTTATGGCTGGAGGAGGAGGAAGAAGATGAACTTTATTCAACCCAACTTTATACCTTAGAAACAACCATGGGGGGAGGACAATAGGATGAAGATGATTTGATTGAACACATACTCCAAAGTCCAACTCCCAGCACATTTTCCTTAGAATAAATAGTAAAGGAAACCCATAACAACCATCAGATTGATCTATGCTTAGCTGATTCAAACCCTACCCGTGTCAAAACTATAGAATTTAGCCTTGAGAGAACTTTGAAAATCAACCATCTCTTTTTGTACACCAAGAAGAAAAGTTGTGCAACATGCTAAAGGAACATCTAGATGCCTTTGATTGGAGTTACAAAGAAATGAAGGGAGTGCACCCCTCGGTGTGTACTCACCACATTTATATCAAAGAAGGTTGCAAACCAGTCTGACAACCCCAAAGCATAATGAATCCAACTCTCAAGGATATAGTCAAAGAAGAACTGCAAAAGATGTTAGATGCACAATTCATTTACCCTATCTCAGACAATGAGTAGGTCTCTCCTTTGGTGTTGGTTCCAAAGAAAAATGGTAAGTGGAGGATTTGCGTTGAATACAAAGAGTTAAACAAAGCCACAAAGAAGGACCATTTCCCTCTACCTTTCATTGACCAAGTGCTAGATGGCTTGGAAAGGAAAACGTTTTTCTCTTTCCTAGATGGGTTCAACAGGTACAATCAAATCCAGATCAGCCCGGAAGACCAGGATAAAACCACCTTCACTTGTTGTTACACAGTAATTTGTCACTGTACGCATCTCAGTCCCTCTGCTATGTCATGTATCAAATAAACAAGTTCATATATTTCCACTTATGCAAGAAGATTAAGCAAACGCTCTCTAATGCTAAAGATTGACCCTTTTTGACTAAGTTCCTACATCGTCGCTAGTAAACCCTTAAAATCCGTGACAATTCCCTATCATACACTGTATCATTGCGACGTCGTCGCTAGTCCCCAGTTCATGACCCGAGATGATCCAGATTTGGCGAATTAGTTCAAACAGTCGGCCTTCTGGATGTCTCTAGACTTGGTTGTTGGGTTAGTTTTGGTCACCTTTCCACCTCTAGGATGGTGGTTCTGCCTCTTGTGCAACCTCCCTTGAGGATAAGCTCCCTCTCCCTCATTTCATGGAGACTTCTTCTCCTATAAAATCACTCAACATTGCTATGATCTGCTAGTTAGCAATCCCTTTGGTTGAGCAGTGTTGTTAGTGCTTTTGAGTTTGATAGATAGCTAGTGTGGGTGTGACAAGTGTGAGATTGTTGATAGCTTGTGGAAGGTTGTGGAGTGCCCTTAGCATTGTGTTAAAGCTTACGAGTGAGAGAGAGACATTGTATGTTGGGAGATTCATCCTTGAAGAGTGAATGCTTGAGAAACATACTAGTTGGATCCTCTAATAAGGTTTGTGATGTCAAGACTCGGTTGTAAGCTTGCTCTCATTTTATTATTAATACAATCAATGATGTTTTCCTATGTCTTGTATGTAATTTACTTGATAGCTCATGACTTCTTGACTTTTTGAATAAATAGATCATTGTTTTTTTCGGTTACGTGCTTTGTTGTATTTTCTTTGCATTGTTTCAGATTGATCACTCATTGAGGAGAAGGAAACAGAAGTTAGAGTAGCGCAACAGAACTTCATTGGCCACCAGTTGAGGTAGGTCTCCAACAATGACTGCTTAAGGAAATCTATTGTTGATTTGTCTTTGTTGTGACTAGACCCACTCTAGGGCTAGAGGGGTTGCCTCTGTCCGCAGAGGGAACACTTTCCTGCATCACAAGTTGGCAACTCCACTGGGGAGTCTGTCTTATGTTTCCTCTCATCTGCTTTTGCTTGATTTTTGAGTCAATGTCTTTTGGATTTTGGGATTGAACCATCAATCTTCTAGGTTACTTGGGTCAATCTAGGAAGTCCCTTTGTTGCTTGTAACGATTGGCTGATCTTCGTTCAGGAGTTTTGTTTTCCTTTTATTGTTTTTAAGATCGTCGCTTAAAAAATTTAAACAGTCGCGCTGACGTCGTGTTCTCACTGCTTTGTGAGTCTGTGTGTCGGTAAATCCTGTCACACAGTCGCGACAATTTCCCATCGCATTAAAGACATGTACTTCCACGACGACATCGCTCTGTTGTTACGACTAGTGGCTGATCAGCACTAGTTGCTTGTGTTATACCCGTGACGATTCCCATAGAATTGTTTTCGTCAATTCTGCCTCTTGAATTCATCAGTCTGATTCATCCCTTGTCGTCCTTCTCTTATCTATTCGCTTGTTCTAATTGCTTTTAGTTAAGGTGCTCACTTTTTAGTTTCATTGAAGTGAATCTTGTATTTTGGCTCTGTGACCTAGTTTTTCAAGTTTTGAATTATTTGGCTTGGTTACTCATCTTTTCGAGATTCATCCGCAACCCTCCCATTGGTTTGCTTGAAGTTTTTCATCGCTTGTTGCTTGTTGATTGATGTTTAGTGTTTGTTGAACCAATTCCCATGTTGATTCGATTATTTCACTACCAGACATAGATTACAATTATTTGGGTCAATCAGTTTCACGCCTGCTTGTTTGTTTCTTGAGAATTCAAAGCTATCAAAATCAAAAGATTGCATTCATTAGTATACAAAAGTGAAAGTGTATTTTGCATTTCAAGTTTTTCATGTTCAAAAAATTAGAAAGAAAATTTTAAATCTCTCATTAGTAGTATCGATGCACTGTAGGGATTGAGGTGTTGGTACATTGTGTCACTTGAGTGACTACATTTGTTGGCCTTGGTTTTGTCTTGATTTGGGAATGATCTCTCTACCCTTCTGTAAGTACGAGTTCATTGAAATGAAAGATGCTTTATTCATTCTAGTTGCATCCTAGGTTTTGATATACATATGATAAGGTCTGGAAGCTTAAACATATTTCAAGATCAACTCTAAAATGAACTGAATAAATCTAACAACACATTGGAACATAACGCACATTATTTAGAGGTCTAGGCTAGAGACGTGCTCCAGTATCGTTAAACTTAGTCACTATTTCTTTCACTTAAGGTTGGGTGATTCCTCCTTCTGTCACTCAATAGCTGCTAGTACGGACTTGCACTCCCAGTACCATTGAGTATATGTTGGGAGACCCCACTAGGTTATCATCCTATATCCTTAGGAAGTCGTGTCTGCCACCTTGCAAACCGTAACGCACCGAACATAGCAATCGGGAATATTGACCTCCGTACGGAAAGTCCTTGGTTTTCATATGATCGCTAAGGTGTATATGCAGTTTTACAGGTGGTTTGGTAAACCTTTTGCATAGTTCTCCAAAGTAGTCACTTTCATTCCTTTTCAGACTCCTTAAAAGAAAAGGTCCATCTAAGCACTTGTCCTTTCAGGCTCATTAAACCTTGAAAGAGATAGAGTCACTTTTTCGTCCTTTCCTCGACTCTTGAAACATGAAAATGTCAAGTGTTGTTCCTGTGTCATAAAATTTACTGCCCACGAAATATTCCTGGTAATAGTTCGAGTTCTTGGTTATGACAAGAGTGTTTTTCAGGCTCATTCTCGATGGCCACATTCCCTGAGTCTACCGGACAAGGTCTTCTTGCAGATGGAAATCCTGGTTCATTTCCTCCATTTAGAAATGTCAGTGCTCCATATATGGCAACATTGTCTTTGCCTGGGTTAACCATCGGCTTGCCTGTGTGGTTGTTTTCAACCTCAATGGTTGTTGAGTCTTGAAAATGTCATTCATTTCCATTACACTTTCACTATTATGTCCATTATATCACCTCCATTTCACCTCCATTTCACTACTATGTCACCACATTCATCCCACTTTCATTATCATTGGGTCACAATTATGTTTTTCCAAACTTTATTAATTCTAAGCCTTTTAAGTGAATTTGTGGTTAAAAATTAGAAAATAATGTGCATATGCTTATACCTAACAAATGGGTTGAGATTGTTAACATGTGTAGGTTGAAAGGAGGCTTCTAGAAGACCTTTATGTGGCACTCTAAGGCCAAATTCGAATTTGAGTGGAAAGAATCATGAGATCATGAGGATATGTGTCACATCTCCTAATTATATTGTAACTCTAAGAAGACATGTCTTATCAGTTCCTATTTTGATTAGAACTCTAGAAGTAGAGGGAGAGATTCATGGACTCTCATTAATGAGATGGCTTCTCATCTTTTTGTATAAATAGGAGATATCTCTCCTTCATTTTTTAGTTCTTAAGTCTCAGCTTGTTAGTTTAGAGCTTATTAGTTTAGACCTTGTTAGTTCTTAAGCTTGTTATCTTGTGAGATGGCTTTTGAAAGCTTTGGAGAGCTTTGCTGTACTTTGTAATTTTGAAGAATTTGAATAAAGCTTTGATGTTCTCAACATGGAAGGAGATGTGAAGTAGAAGTCATGGAGCATATTAGAATGTAAGGTAGAGTAGATTTCATTTGTAATTTTGCTTTTATTTCATTATGTCATTTGATTGCTTTCAAGTTTGATAGATTAGATTTTCCATTCATGCAATTTTAATTCATGTAAGTGTGTTCAAGTAGTTGATTATAGATTAGTTTTTCTTTACATGTTTTTGCATCAAATAGTGACATGAGATTTGCCTCTCTGCTGACTTTGTTTTCTTTAACTTTTCAATTTCAGTTATGCTTTGGATTCAGTCTTTATTTATTTGCTTTGTCAGTTAGTTTAGATATCAAATTCCTCATATCATTGACGATTATCTTCGAAAGCCATAGCTAGACTAACTAGCGAGGAATCAGATTATGAATGTTGTGATTTGATTTTAGTTTTACTTTTCTGCAATTAGATATCAGATTGCTCATGTCATTGACGATTATCTCCGAAAGTCATAGCTAGACTAACTGGCGAGGAATCGGATTATGAATGTTGTGATTTGATTTTAGTTTTAATTTTCTGCAATTAGATATCAGATTGCTCGTGTCATTGACGATTATCTCCAAAAGCCATAGCTAGACCAACTGGCGAGGAATCGAACTATGAATGATGTGATTTGATTTTACTTTTATTAGTTTGCAGTTTTTGATTTGTTTGAGTGCAATAGCTTAACTTTTATTTCCGTATTTAGACAAGCAGCAGAGATAGTGAATTCATGATCAGTATTTCATCTTTTGTTTGATTTAAGTAGCTGCATATTTACACTTTTGTTCAAGTACTAATTTGATCAATAGCATGTTTTGAGATCTTTTGAAGTGCTAAGTTTTGGAAGTTCCCATTAGGGACATAAACCTTCTCTTGAAATCTCTACCCATAATTGACCTTTAAAAGTATTTTTAAGACTTTAGAATAGGATTTCCATTTGCATTAGACACTTTAGGAGATCAACAAAAACAAAACCCCAAAACAAAATAAAATCTATAAAACAACGAAGTAAGAAAAAGGTTAACTAAGCACATATGGTGCACCATACTTCATCAGTTTACGATACCCGGATTGATAATTTATGTAGAGAAATTTAAGACGTTAAATTGACTAAACATTTTGGCGCCGATGCCGGGGAAGTGTAATTAGGAGACCTTATTTCTTACATCTAAAAAAAAATTTAATAATTCTTGAGTATGCTCTCCTCTTGCACGTTGTATGATCTGGAGGATCAGAAAAAGAATTTTATGTTAAAAAAAAAAAAAGGAGACAAAATAAACTTCATCATTTCAATTGATTCAATTAAAAAAAATAAAAAAAAATGAAACCCAACTGCTTTGATAGGTTCAAATTGTCCAAAATTGACTGGTTATAGTTTGTAGTGGTCCTCAAAACACTGTATCTTGCTTTAATAAGATTTTGCAACTTAGCTGTGGAATGTGGCCTAATTCCACAGCTAGTTGAGAATTCCACAACCGATTTCAAGGTTTAGCAGGTTACAAGCGTCCAATGAAGAAACTGACCACATGGACATCTCTAGAATTGTCCCGACATGGATCCTATCCTAGTCACCCAGCCCGGATTAATAAAAAATCAGCTTAAGACCTCAGTCAAAGTCCTATTTTTAGCATATTTTCCTTGAAGTCTTTGCTGCCTAAAATTGAAAATCATTAATCCTTCTTATAAAAATTTACAATTTCAGAGAGAGAAAAAAAAAACAATCTATGGCTATCTTCAATCCTAGCTTTCACTGTGGCCTCAGTAGAAAATCTACATTCATGCTTGAGCTTTGGTCTTGAAACAAACCTGCAAGAACATTTAAAAAATCAAAAGTGCAAATTCAACATATCAAATTGCATGGACTGTTGTAAAGAAAATAAGATCAGGCCAATTGAAATAAAAAAAAACCCCTTTTGTGGCTTTCACAAGAGTGTATGTGGCATCCAATTTATGTGGAAATTTTTTTTGAAACCTCCCAATGTCAAAATCTGAAAAATATGCATACACATTGATTTGATGTTCTGCATACACACTGTGAATATGAAGCTTTTGGTTTTGGAAAGTTTTTGGAAAGCCAACATAGGAAATTTCTCGATAATAATAGAATGGAAACCTATGGATGGCCTACATAAACTGTGCAAATGGATTAGAAAACAGAGGCTTAAGGCATGCAGCGGTCACCAATACTCCTAAAGAAAATGCTGAGCTCATGATCTCTATTGAAGGCCTCATAGACTTCTTTGAGTTCTGGTTATTGGCAATTAGCTCACCATATTTGCTGTTGATTGCATCTGAAAACAATCTTTCTTTGAAATTGATTTTACAGAGAATTCCACTTCACGAATTTCATTTACATCCCTGAGGCTAAGACCAAATTACGTGTTTCAACATTGTGCATACTGCCACTGGAAAGTAAAAGTGTATCGTCCTACCTCTGATTCAAAAATTTGACAGTCGAATGCAACAAATTCATAAAATACAGAGCATTAAAAACATTAACTCAGAAAAACGTAAATAGAGAAAAAAGTCAAACTTTGAGAGCACAATTTGGCCAGAGAGAGGCGAATTTGGAAAAACTAAAACATGGACTTTTCACCAATAGGGTCAGTTAGATAACCCAGAAATGGTGTTTAGAAATTCGTGGCGGTTGGGGAGATATCCTTGGTTCTTTGGAGCACATTTTTGCCTGCCGCGTGAACAAAAAAAAAACGGAATTTCAATTGATGAACTGATAGTTTGATGTTTGATTTAATTCGGCTGTCTGGGGTAGGGTATTCCAATTTGGGTATCAACTGTGCGGTGGCATTCAACTCCTTGTTACACACCTCCCATCCTTAATGAAATCATACTTCATCACACGCCTGTTAACAGCAATCCCAATTGAAGACGGCTCTGTTTAGTGAGTAACTCCATTACGTGAATCGGTTGGATACAGTTCTTCACAGCGGATTGATAGATGTGACATGGAGCTTTTTAGCATTTAATTTTGACTTTAATGTATAACGACACTTCTCCAAGCACCCATCTAACAACTATTCCTATGACTCGGCGTTTTACTTGCTAAAATATCAGCACAGGTGTTGATACTCATGGATTTTGTCCCCATTGACAAGTTTTGTGTATGTGTTTAACTTTATTATGACGTGCTTGGCAGTCTGACCATACTTTCAGCCAAAAACTATGCAATAAAACAACCTCTGTCAACCCATAATCCCATGAAAAGCGTTGATCAAGCTCATCTTTATCAAATTGCGCTTACAGCGAGGGTGGATTATATGCTGTAGTTTTAAGTATTTTGAGTAAATCAATAATTAGCATATGGCTGAATCCAGTTTCTAGAATTACTTTAATCAGTGGCCTTGAGAACTATGCCTTGGTACCAATTGATCTTGCTGCTGATCATACAAAAATTGGAGGATTGCGTGCTGAATTTCAAAACTGATGGTTGACTGTCTTTTAGTTGCAGAATGCAGCCACTTTCCGTAGCTGATTCAACTTTCCGCAGTTGTTTTTGTTAAACTCTAGGTTGCAAGTGTCATCAAGCAAAACAAGCCACATGGGTAGCTGGGAAAATGCCAGTATATGGATGGTGTCCTATTCATTTGATCCAATTCGATGAAAAAGACCCCGGTCAAAGGGAAGTCAAGTTGTTTGTTATCACTAAGTCGCCACACTGAGTCACCACACTAAGTCGCTGCATGTCAAGAAAAAATAATAATTTTGAATCAATGAAATGAATAAGTTATTTGCTCACTTTTCTGAAGGTATTGATTAATTTTGGACTGATGATGAAAGATGAATGGCTAACTTTGTATTCAATATTTTTAGCTACAGAAACCGTGCACATTCTGCAGCTGAAGTCTAATTCTGCAGCTAAAAAAAACCTCATTGTTCAAATCAGCCTAACGTTTTCATACGAAATCAGATTTTGATGATTTAAGTACCATTTGAAAGATCTCAACAAGATCTACACAATGAAAAATCCATCATTAGAGTTTGAAATGGAAAATAATGAAATAAATTGTTGAAAAAGAAAAAACATTCAACTTTGGGCACCAATTCCAAAGCAGGTATAAATTCTTTTGATTTTTCCTTTGAAGACTTGTTTCATTAATACAAATTCTTAGTTTTGTGTGTAAATATCATAAATAGAGAGATTGATCACCTCTCTCCTTTAATAACCTTACATTCCATTGCAGAAGAAGTATTAGTTTTTTTTTGCACGTTCAAGGAGGAAGGACAAATGACTACAAGAGAATGGTGTCTCTCTAAGAGACCAATTTGTTTCATAAGAGGATGATCAGCAACAAAGAGGAAATATGTTGATGCAAAATCAGATCCAAACACTTGAAAAACTTTCAGATACTATTGTCTCCATCACATCCATAATTCATAATAAACCATTCATCTCATTTTACTCCATATTTTCCATTTACATTCACATACACTTTCCATCTCTTTTTGTCCATTCATAACCCACAAATAAAAGCAAGAGGCTCATTCACATGCTTATTTCCCATTGCCATTTCTGTTCTCCATTGCCATCTTCCATTTTCATCTTCCATTTCCTGTCATTTTCATTCCACAAATAAGCTTTGCTTCAATGCAAATTATTGAGTCCATAGTCCTTTGAGTCTAAGTTCTTTGTAAAAACACCTTGAGGCTTGCATGCCTTAATGGCAAGTCCTCATGCTGAAAAACAATGGCAATACATTAATGTCCCTTGTTCATCAGATCTTCTAGGTGACTCGACATCGACAAATTCATTCGTACCTAGCAAGATGTGTTTGGGAATCTTGACTCTCATCGTCATCAATGGTAAGAGTTCTCATATTGACTAGTGGCATCCATTAATGGCCACTAAGCCAACAATTTCCTACTATGTTCGACATCAGAACATCTTTTCACATAGTAGTAATTGTGCCAACGAGTTTTGAAGACATGAAGACTATTATGTTCAGCATTTTGGAGCAGATTCAACAAGTTTTAGTAGAAGCAATAAAAATTCATCTTATCTATTTATCCATGAATCCTCTTGTTCATCCACTTGAAGAAGAATATGATCATAATTTTGCAGCCACCACAGATACAACTCATCCATTCCAAAGGGTAAGTGAAGGTACGTCATTTTCTAACTTTTGACCATAGAATTCCATAAAAAGCTAGAATGATAATTGTTGGAAAAAAATTTCTCTTCCTCATTTCATAAAATTGCCAATACCATCAGTTGGGGGGGCAATACATTCATATTCATATCTTGTCATGTCCATACCATACTCAAGAGCCCACATACTTCCAACATGTATTAACTATTACATTGTTATTATGAGCATACAATGGCTTTTGAAAAATTGTTTAAATGATAAATTGGATACAAACAAAATCATGGTTGTCACACAAGAACCAACCATCATGCAATCCAATAAAGATATAATTTGCCACAATAATCAAAATATCATTATGCAAAGTTCAAAGATCAAAATAGAATGCAACAACAACAACAACAAAAAAATTGGTTGTAACACAAGAACCAACCATGTTGCAATTCAAGTAAAATACTTTGCAAAAATATGAAGTTATCAAATGATATCATGCAAAGTTAAGCCAAAGATCAAGGATCAAAAGAGTTAATGTAATATATATTGCATGAGGACATGCAATAGCTTCAGTTGGGGGGTATGTTGAGTCTTGAAAATGCCATTCATTTCCATTACACTTTCACTATTATGTCCATTATATCACCTCCATTTCACCTCCATTTCACTATTATGTCACCACATTCATCCCACTTTCATTATAATTGGGTCACGTTTATGTTTTTCCAAACTTTATTAATTTTAATCCTTTTAAGTGAATTTGTGGCTAAAACTTAGAAAATAATGTGCATATGCTTATACCTAACAAATGGGTTGAGATCGTTGACATGTGTAGGTTGAAAGGAGGCTTCTAGAAGACCCTTATGTGGCACTCTAAGGCCAAATTCGAATTTGAGTGGAAAGAATCATAGGATCATGAGGATATCTGTCACATCTCCTAATTATATTGTCACTCTAAGAAGACATGTGTCTTATCAGTTCCTATTTTGATTAGGACTCTAGAGGTAGAGGGAGAGATTCATGGACTCTCATTAATGAGATGGCTTCTCATCTTTTTGTATAAATAGGAGATTTCTCTCATTCATTTGTTAGTTCTTAAGTCTCAGCTTGTTAGCTTAGAGCTTATTAGTTTAGAGCTTGTTAGCTTGTGAGATGGCTTTTGAAAGCTTTGAAGAGCTTTGTTGTACTTTGTAATTTTGAAGAATTTGAATAAAGCTTTGATGTTCTCAACATAGAAGGAGATGTGAAGTAGATGTAATGGAGCATATTAGAATGTAAGGTAGAGTAGATTTAATTTTGTAATTTTGCTTTGATTTCATTATGTCATTTGATTGCTTTCAAGTTTGATAGATTAGATTTTCCATTCATGTAATTTTAATTCATGTAAGTGTGTTCAACCGGTTGATTGTAGATTAGTTTTTCTTTACATATTTTTGCATCAAATAGTGACATGAGATTTGCATCTCTGCTGACTTTGTTTTTTTTTTACTTTTCAATTTCAGTTATGCTTTGAATTCAGTGTTATTTATTTGCTTTGTCAGTTAGTTTAGATATCCAATTCCTCATATCATTGATGAATATCTCCGAAATCCATAGCTAGACTAACTGGCGAGGAATCAGATTATGAATGTTGTGATTTGATTTTAGTTTTACTTTTTTGCAATTAGATATCATATTGCTCATGTCATTGACGATTATCTCCGAAAGCCATAGCTAGACTAACTGGTGAGGAATCGGATTATGAATGTTGTGATTTGATTTTAGTTTTACTTTTCTGCAATTAGATATCAGATTTCTCATGTCATTGATGATTATCTCTGAAAGCCATAGCTAGAATAACTGACGAGGAATCGAACTATGAATGATGTGATTTGATTTTACTTTTATTAGTTTGCAGTTTTTGATTTGTTTGAGTGCAATAACTTAACTTTTATTTCCGTATTTAGACAAGCAGCAGAGACAGTGATTTCATGATCAGTATTTCATCTTTTATTTGATTTAAGTAGCTGCATATTTACACTTTTGTTCAAGTACTGATTTGATCAATAGAATGTTTTGAGATCTTTTGAAGTGCTAAGTTTTGGAAGTTACCATTAGGGACATAAACCTTGTCTTCAAATCTCTACCCATACTTGACCTTTAAAAGTATTCTTAAGACCTTATAATAGGATTTCCATTTGCATTAGACACTTTAGAACATCAACAAGAACAAAACCCCAAAACAAAATAAAATCTATAAAACAACGAAGTAAGAAAAAGGTTAACTAAGCACATATGGTGCACCACACTTCATCAGTTTACGATACCCGGATTGATAATTTATGTAGAGAAATTTAAGACGTTAAATTGACTAAACAGTGGTCCCGAGCATCATGACTCTTGTTCCACCGTCTCCTTCATCTGAACCACGACATGTTGATTCCAAGGCTGAGCCTGCGCCTTCTTCCCCTGTTTCTCCACCTTCCTCTCCTCCTTCGCCTGGTGAAAGTTCCATATCTAGTAACCAGGAGACTAAGAAGAAGAAGAAGAAGTCCGATAAGCACGAGGCCACTTATGCAACTATTGCTCTGAGTACATCTCAGGTCGGACCACCTTCTGCTCCTCCACGGAAGGTTAAGTTTCCTTGTAAATTGTGCAAGGGTGATCATCTTGTTCGTGATAGTCCTTGCATTCCTAGGATCTTAGAAGTATGGTCTCATGATTTGGCTCATCCCTCGTCATATTCTAAAGCTCATGATAATGTTATCCTATCAATTGGTAGTGGTAAGAAGAAAGGGAAGATTTGATTCCCCTGTAGATTGTGTAAAGGAAACCATCCCCTTCACCTTTGTCCACTCATGGATAAATCTTCCACTGTTTTGGAAGTCTTACAGCTTCTTCGCCTCGACTTCCCATTAGTTATCAGAGGCTCTCTTCAAACCCTCTCCTTGTTGACAAAGAGATTGACTTAGATTCTTCTCTTGTCCATCCTCCCCTTTTCGAACCTGGTTGTGCTAAGCCTGCTCCAGACCAACCATTGGTCGGAGAGAGTGTCGACTTGGGTTCACCACCTGTTGATCACTCTGTTCCGGATGAGCGTCATGATTCTACTACTCGTTTTCTTCTCGTCTCATCAGATTCTCCTGAGTCCGAGAACGACCCTCCTATCCCCGCTGATCAAGAGTGTCCTTCTTCGGTTCCTATAGAGCATGGGGGCAATCATATGCTACCCCCACCAAGTAGTTCAGTCGTTTCCTTCAACTGGAGTCATTTGACTGCATTTCGCCTTCCATCCTATGCACCTTTCCAAATTACCATACATGCCTATGATAAGGAAGTACTTGGCACTCTCTTGGATGAGGGTGCATTAGTTAACCTCATGCCTTTCACTACTTGGCAAGCTTTGGGCTCCCAGCAGCTTGTGTCGATCGCGAAGAATCTGTTGGCATTTTATGGAGCAACCAGCCGACTTTTGGGGATCCTTCCGAAGTTTCCTGTTACTTTGGGAGGCAAAATCATTTGTATTGATGTGATGGTTGTCCAAGGTGCTTTAGATTTCAGGCTCCTCCTTGGCCGTGACTATGTTTATGCCATGGGGGCCCTTGTCTCTTCACTTTTCCATGTGGTCTGTTTTCCACACGATGGAAGAATGGTGACCATCAACCAATTATCGTTCTTTAGTCCCCCTGTGCCTCCTATACCACCATCATCCCCCATCGGTTCTTATCCGCAAGCAGTACCTTCCTTGCCAGATGTCAATTATGTGGCTACCTATTCCATCTCCGTCTCTGCTGATGATCATGCAGATGGTCTCATACATCATGTACTAGGGGCATTGGAACCCGATGACATGTGCTCCTCCTAGAGTGTGTTTCTTCCATCCCGTGAGGACCTCTTGGGAGCCATGTTCTCATATGGCCCATGAGAAGGAGTCTTGAGGAAAGTTCTTGATCTTGTGTCAACCTCGTTAAAAAATGAAACAAGGATTATGAGGATAGTTCTTTCACTATGTCAACCTCATTAAAAAAATGAAACAACTCCCTTTCCAAATCGAGTCTTTGATTATGATCTCGTAAAATCCAAGTCGATTCTTTCCAAGTTCTCGAAAGTGAACCCTCATTCCATCCACCTCGTTGAATGCAATGAAGCTTGGGGGGCATGCACCTCGATTTTCGTCATTATGCTGGGGGCATGCAAACTTATAATAAGCATAGTTTTTCATTTCAAGCTTGTGTAAACATGCAACCGAATTCAAGTAGAGTTCTCCATGGTTCAAGCTTGTGTAAAAATGAACTCATACCCATTTTACACCTCGTGATTTCCATTTTTATCCGCTAATTTCTGCTAGATGAGGCTTGGTTTTTCCATTCCATCGCCACCATATCTTTGGCCGATCATATGTTTTCACTTGGTTGTTTTTCCTTTCCTGAGGAACCGCAGTGATGAGTGGTTTTATTAGCCAGCCTCTTGACCATTACATGTTTTGAGCAGTTCCACCATTGCCGGAACCAGTTTCTACCATTTATACCACTCGTTCCTCTAGGACGAGTTACCTTTAACCTCTTTTCTGACTCGTAAAATATTAAAAGATTGCCAAGTTTTCCCTTTTTGACTCGTTAAACCAAATAAAAGGTGGTCCACTTTGAGCTCTTTTCTAACCGTATAAATGTGAAAAGATTGTTAGACTTTTGTCGTTTCAAGTTCGATATTGGTTACGAAACAATGTGTCCTCGGTCGCTTTTCTACTCTTTCAGATCGTGGTCACTAATTACGAAAAGTACTCCTTGATCATAATGGTCAAGCGGTTCTCTCGAGTATTATTTTATACTTTTTCAAGCTCGAGGGACACAAATCTACGAAAAAGGACCCCCCTGGAGTTTTCTTTTCCATGTCTTTTTCAAACTCCCTAAACATGAAAAGACTCTAAATTTTACCTATGTCGGGCTCGTTAAACCCTGATGACATTGGACTCGTCACCATGACAAGACTCACGCTTCTCCTCCCTAGGGCTTGTTAAACTATTACTAGGTTGGATTCGACCAAAGGTCGAACTTATATTACAAGCATATGCTATCCCCTTCAAGCTTGCTTTCAAAAATAATTGGGGTACTCACTAGTAATGGTGGGGGGAAATTTGGAAATCATCATTAATTATCTATGGCAGCTAGTCACTCTTGAACATCGACACTTTTGCTTCTTGTCGGGTTGGGATAACCATACATCGTCATCTAGCCTTCCATGGTTTTGGGTTGTCATTTTGCCTCATTCCATCTAATCCATGTTGCTTCTGTCAAGCCTTCGATCCCTTGGTGTCAAAATGCTGCCACATTCCGAAGTCATGTTTCCATTATGTTCAAGATTATAATCTTTCTATAGTTTACACCCTTACCTCCTCCTCTGATCTTCTGTTTCACCATCTACTACTAGTTCCTTATCTCGTGTCATTGATGGGGGAAACATCATGGCCCTCCTGCGATGGATCATCTCCTGTCGACATCAGCTCATTATCCAGGAGATTGATATAGAGATCCCTTTCAATACCTTGGGGCTTGCATGCCTCAATGGCAAGTTCTTTGCACCCGACAACAAACTTTTCTCATTGGTCTTCAATTGGGTGATTCAATGAGTGTTCGACTTCAGCTCATTTTTCACACTTAGTGGATTGTACTGGGCTGTACCTTGGGAACCATTGGCATTATTGGTGTTTTCTCTCGCACTTGTTAATGGTTTACATCCTTGTCCAATAATCAAGCGACTTTCTATCATGCTCGACTTCAACACATATGTTTGCATGCTAGAATTTTTACTATGCATCAGATAGGTTTCAAGACCCCGAACTAAGATTACACATGTTCGGGCTATGTGGATTGATTCATGATTACATGACTCTTTGATGGATGGATGCGACCATACCTAAATCTTCATGGGTGGCTGCGACCATACCTTTATCATTATCATGGTCTTATCAGCTGGGTGGCTGGGTCCATACCACAGACCAAGTTTTATATGTCTTATGGATGGTTGCGCCCATGCCTAGACTATATGTATTTCACTATTACAGATATCAGTTGTACTTGCGCCTGCAGGATCTTCAAAGTGGTTCCAGTTCAGACAGTTTCGTAAAGCATTTCATCCCTCCCACTCTTTGGATCTTCATGCTTTAGGGGGCATCTATTACACAGTAATTTGTCACTGTCCTCATCTCAGTCCCTCTACTGTGTCATGTATCAAATAAACATGTTCATATCTTCCCACTTATGCAAGAAGATTAAGCAAATGCTCTCTAATGCTGAAGATTGACCCTTTTTTACTAAGTTCCTGCATCGTTGCTAGTAAGCCCTTAAAATCTGTAACGATTCCCTATCATACACTGTATCGTTGCGACATCATCGCTAGTCCCTAGTTCATGACCCGCGACGATCCAGATTTGGAAAATTAGTTCAAACAGTCAGCCTTCTGGATGTCTCTAGACCTAGTTGTTGGGTTAGATTGGGTCGCCTTTCCACCTCTGGGATGGTGGTTCTGCCTCTTGTGCAACCTCCCTTGAGGATAAGCTCCCTCTCCCTCATTTCATGGAGACTCCTTCTCCTATAAAATCACTCACCATTGCTATGATCTGCTAGTTAGCAATCCGTTTGGTTGAGCAGTGTTGTTAGTGCTTTTGAGTTTGATAGATAGCTAGTGTGGGTGTGACAAGTGTGAGATTGTTGATAGCTTGTGGAAGGTTATGGAGTGCCCTTAGCTTTGTGTTAAAGATTATGAGTGAGAGAGAGACATTGTATGTTGGGAAATTCATCCTTGAAGAGTGAATGCTTGAGAAACATACTGGTTTGATCCTGTGAGAAGGCTTGTGACGTCAAGACTCGATTGTAAGCTTGCTCTCATTTTATTATTAATACAATCAATGATGTTTTCCTATGTCTTGTATGTAATTTACTTGATAGCTCATGACTTCTTGACTTTGTGAGTAAATAGATCATTGTTATTTTCCGTTTACATGCTTTGTTGTATTTTCTTTGCATTGTTTCAGGTTGATTACTCATTGAGGAGAAGGAAACGGAAGCTGGAGCAGTGCAACGGAACTTCATCGACCACCGGTTGAGGTAGGTCTCCAACAATGACTGTTTAAGGAAATCTATTGTTGATCTGTCTTTACTGTGACTAGACCCACTCTAGGGATAGAGGGGTTGCCTCTGTCTGCAAAGGGAACACTTTCATGCATCACACTTGTCCTTGGGGTACTTTCGCCTATAGGGTGCTTCCTTTTGACCTATGTTATGCCCCTGCCACTTTCTAGAGAGCAATCCTGAGCATCTTTTCCGAGCTAGTCCATGATGCAGTAGAGATTTATATGGATGATTTTACACCCTATGGGTGTGATTTCCAAGAGGCTCTGTCCAACTTAAGTAAGGTGCTAAAAAAATGCATTGAAATGAACCTATCCCTTAGTCCCGAAAAATGTGAGTTCTTGATGACTGCAAGGACTGTGCTAGGTCATTCAATATCCCAAAAAGGGCTGTAGGTGGACCCAAACAAAATAGCCATCATCCAAAGGGTCCCACCTCAATAAAAGAAAAGAGATGACAGAAGTTTTCTAGGTTTAGCTGGATACTATCAGAGGTTTATAAAAGACATCAGCAAGTTAGCTTCTCCTTTACTTGGGTTGGTGGCAAAAGACTTTTAGTTTGTATGGTCAAAAAGTTTTCAAGAGGCCCTGGACACCCTAAAGGACAAGTTGACCACTAAACCTATTCTCTGAGGCCCACATTGGGCCCTTCCTTTTCATATAAATGATGATGCTTTACACAAAGCCATAGGAGCAGCTCTAGACTAGATAGATGACAAATTTCCTTATGCTATTTACTTTATCAGTGAGAATCTGTCAAAGGCCAAACTGAACTACACAGTGATCAAAAAGGAGCTCTTGGCTATTGTGCATTCATTGAACAAATTTAGGCATTACATTACATGTTATCAAACATTTGTACATATTGACCATGCTGCAATTAAATATTTAATGAATAAACCTGATGTGAATGCCTGGATTATTAGATGGTTACTTTTATTACAACAGTTTGATCTAACTATTGTTGATAAGCCTAGCAAGGAAAATGTTGCTGTAGATTTTTTGTCCAGATTAACTTTGCCTACAGGGGAGGAAGGAATTGTTGATGATCAGTTACTAGATGAACACTTATTCACCATTTAAGTTCTCTCTCCATGGTTTGCTAACATAGCAAACTATTTGGTGACTACACAGTTCCCACCGAATTTGTCCTCTAAAGATAAAAGTAAGATTTTAAGGAAGAGTTCCCCATTAACTTGGATTGGGGGCAACCTCTTCAAACTAGGCCCGAACCAAATCCTGAGAAGATGTGTCAGGAAGGAGGAAGTCTTTGACATCCTTCTGTCCTGTCATGATGAGCCTTGTGGCGGTCACTTTGTAGCCAAGAGGACAACATTCAAGGTGTTACAGGTTGTTTATTATTGTCCCACTCTTCATCAAGATGTGATAAGGTATACTAGTCAGTGTGATTGGTGCCAAAGGATGGGAAAGCCTACTCCAAGGGATGAAATTCCTCTACAACCTCAAGTGACATTCGAGCCATTTGACAAGTGGAACATGGATTTCATTGGACCTATTAACCCTCCTTCTAAGCAAAAGAAGTACATCATTGTGTGCATTGACTATTTGACTAAATGGGTTGAAACCAAGGCAATCAAGGTAGCAACATAGGAAAAGGTGGTTGAGCTCTTAAGCGAAAATGTATTTTACAAGTTTGGGTACCCTAGAGAACTGGTCACTAATCAAGGCAGCCAGTTTACATCCAATATGATTGAAGACTTGTTAACCCAGCACAATATCAAGCATAGAACCTGCACTCCCTATCACCCACAAGTTAATGGGAAAGTGGAGGTGACCAACAAAGCACTGGAGGGCATTCTGACCAAAGTGGTTAGCAGTAGTAGAAAACATTGGGTAGATAGATTAGTTGAGGCCACCTAGGCCTACAATACCACCTAGAAGATCACCACTGGATTCACACCCTATGAGTTGGTCTATGGGAAGAAGGCCCTATTGTCCATGGAATTTCAGTACAATACATTGAGGGTGGTAGCTCAACTAGATCTATATCTCAACAGTGCACAAAAACAGAGATTGCTCCAGTTGAATGGGTTAGAGGAGTTTAGAAAGAAGGCCCTCCTACACACAGAGGTGACTCAAATTCAGAGGAAGATCTGGCATGACAAGAACATCAAGGACAAGAAATTTCAAGAAGGTGATTGGGTGTTGTTATATGATTCTAGACATAAATATTTTAAGGGAAAGTTAAGGACTAGATGGTTAGGGCCTTATGTCATAGAGAAATTTCATGATAATGGTTCATTGCAGATTAGAACCATAGATGCAGAGGCCATTCCTTTACTTGTTAATGGGCACAGATTGAAAGTTTACAAGAGGACATTGTCAAAGCAAGATTTCATTGATGGTATCAACAAAACAGTGATGGTGGTGGAGGAAGTCTCAACTCCTACCTCAGCAAGTCATTGAGAGAAAAAAAAAAATAAGGAGACTCAGGTGAAAACCTCCATGAGGCATCTGAGTCCCACTAGTCAGTTGAAAACATCTTGGGGCGAACCAATGGTGTCAAAAAAAAAGAAGAAAAAGAAATAAAAAGATATCTGGGTGAAAACCTCTCTTGACGCATGCAGGGTAAGCAATTACGATGAAAACCTCTTGGAGGCAGACTAGTTGTTTTCAATAAATAAAAAAATAAAAATAATTTAAAAAAAAAGAAGAAAAGAAAATTATGAAAATATTGCTTGCAGGTCAGTAGGAGGACGATCAGAGCAACAAAAGAGAACCAAAAGGGACCTATCCATCTCATGTTTTTATTTCTCCATTCATTATCCTTCATCATCCCATCATTCCTTCCATTTTTTCCACTCATTTGCCTCAGTTTGCAAGGGTTCTATGTTTTCTACAGGATTCCCTGTAAACCTACAGGATGATCCTGTAGGAATTATAGTGGCTTGGGAATCCTAAAAGAAGTAACCCTAGAACAAGGGGATGACCTACCCATATCAAAAAAGAAATCCCTACTTCACCATCTCATCACCATACCTCTCTCCACCATGATCACCCCTGCATTCATAAAAAAAGTCAGTTTTCAAAAAAATTACAGTTTTCAAGAAAAACACAGAGAAAAGAGGATTAAGACAAAGATCAAGGGGACAACACCTGAAGTTTATTTTCCTCATGCACAAATCCCTAGAACCATTCTCTGCCCATGTCAGCCATCCTCTAGTTCCAGCAGTAGAAAATGATTAAAAATTTGGAGGGAGAAGCAGCTACACGACATCCTGTATGAAATCTTGTAGCAGCCTATCCCACAAAACAAAAATCACAGGTTGCAGTCAGCTTCAAGCATGGAAGATCCAAATGTAGAAGAGGCTCCTCTAGAGCCTAGCAGCACCATCATCATCATCATCATCAACACCAAGTATCTGCACATCAAAGAAAATCATCAATGGACAATGAAAGAAAGGAGAAAAGCACATGCAGCCAACACACAACATATAATTCATTTCTTCAACAAAATTCATCAAGGCATCATTACCACATGTAAGTATCTCGATTACACTCTCTCATTAGCATAATGTGATCAAAAGATGTAAAAGTTGTGAAAGAGTTGGTTTATAAGTGAAAGGTGGCTAGTTAACTTGGCCACCTTCGTTTATTCAATGAGGTGAAAGAATCTAGTCCTCGCACATGCAACAACAGTCAAGTCAAGGAAAAGAAGGATGAGGTCGAAATTAGTTAAGTCATAGATGCCTGAAGTGGGAGTTGATTACGAGGTGAGGAGAATGATGATTTGGTAGTGGGACCAACGGTCCAAAAATAGCTATTCGTACCTCAGCTGCCAACACACCACCTCACTCAAATCACCCATATGAGGAAATAAATGTTGATCCCCATGCATAGAAGCATTCACATTCTCGAGGCTCACACTAGCAAAGTTGCTCTCGGCCCTCAAGCAGTCTACATGAAAGGTAAATTTCATTTTTTTCCTACGCAGAACCACCTACAGGATACAATCTAGCACCTACAGGATTTGCAGTGAGTAGCTTCAGAAGGGAAAAATAGAGGGTGGCTTCATTAAGCAGTGTTAAGGAGGTAGGCTCTACATTTCCCCACATTTTTCCAAGTGAGAGGAACATAAAAAGTATTCTAGTTTGCTGAAAGTGATTACAGCATAAGGGAATTGTATCCACATAATTTCCATTTACATTTCCTCCTTCATTAAAATTTGCATCAGACATATACGCTCCTCCATACATCAAAGAAAATGAAAAGGGGGTTTAATAAAATGGAACCCATCAACACAGTGAGGATTCATCAGCACCATCCTGTGCTAGAGATATTCACAAGGCACAATTGGATGGGTTTCTTTGAGAAATTGAGGGGGTATGATGATGAAGTAGCCAGAGATTTTTCTCTCTCCCTCATTCCACTAACTAGGACCCATGCCACTGTTGTGGTGAGAGGCCTATCCATAGAGCTCACCCCTGAAATCATAGGCATAATTACCACACTTTTCTTAGGAGTGCCTTAGAGAAAGGAGGACAAGGGAAATATCCAAACTGCAAAGAAGAAATTGTTTTTAGAAGGAGAGGAGGCCATGGAAGGCAAAAATGGAGTGAGAAGAGAAATCCTACCCTATCCTTGGAATGCAATTAGCTACCACCTTATAAAGTATATCTCATGTGAAGGTAGGTAAAGTGTGGTATATGGATACCACTTTAGGCTTCTTGAAGAATTGAGGTTTGGAGCAGACACAACTCCCAAAAACAGACTCAGCATACCCTACTTCCTTCTTCAATCAGTGATAGATAAAAGCATGAAGGTGCAGAAAGGAAACCACCAACAACTAGTCCACCATGGGTTAATTAGACCTATCATAGAAGATTCCCTCCAAAACCTCATAATTCCTATCACATGGGAAATTTTCAGAGACATGCAGATAGAGGAGGATATAAAATCCCTTGAATATGAAAAGAGCCCTACTGCCAGTGAAAGTGATGAAGAAGAAATTGAAAAAGATGAAGAATACACAGAGGGGGATGAAGAGGAAATAGATCAGGAATACAAGGAAGAAAAAGAGAAGGAAAGTGGTGAAGAAACAGAAGAAGATGCAAAGGAAGAAACTAATGAACATAGTGAGGAACTAGAGGGAGAAGAAGAGGAGAAAGACAAAGATGAGAGGGGGAATGGAAAATAGGAGGCAGAAGACAAGGAGGAAACACCCAGGGTATCTCCAAAACCCACTGAGAAAGAGGCAACAGCTACCCTCACTACCCTTAGTACCCCTATCAAACAAAAAGGAAAAAGACAGAGACAAACTCCATTGTACTTTAGGACAAGAAAAAGAACAACAATAAGGCAGGGAAAACCTCAAACTCCCACCAAGGTTCCTATTTTTATTGAAGACACACCTAAAAAACAGGAGAATATGGCCTCTCTTATGAAAACTCAAGGAGAAGGATCCTCAGAACCAACCTCCCCCAAGTCTCCTATCACTTATGTGAGAAGGCCTATGACTAGATTTGCCTCATCCAAAGGAAAAGGCATCCTACAGGATACACAGAAGGACCTATAGGAATTAGAGGCAATCCTACAAGAAACTCTGCTAAACCTATAGGATACTCAGAAATTAGATGAAGAAGGGATTTTGCAGCAAGAAAAAAAGAAAGAGGATCTAGAGCTAAGGGAACCTAGTCCTCAACCTAACCTTGACTCGTAATACAGGTTTATTGAAGGGGGTAGGGTCATTCCACAAAAAAATGTCATCCCATTATTCTTTGAGCTTGAGAAAGAAAGAGTGAGAACACATATGTGGATGCATATTGCCAAGTCCAAGGGAGTGGAGAACATAGGTCACATGGAGGAAAAGCTTAAAGATATGGGCAAAGAACTGAGCAGCATGAGGGACAGAGAGGCAATGATGAAATCTCAGTTGGAGGCAAAAAACGCGTGGTTAAATGGACAACTACAAGAAAGAGAGGATCAATTTCAATCTATCCTTAGAAGCAATCTAGTGCAGGATGCTAGCTAAGTCCTATGCATTATACCTTAAGGAACAATGGTTGCAGTTCCAAATCAAGACCCTTGTTACATAGCAATTTGTCATCGTCCCTGTTACCCCTCTCCCGCATCTTGGAGGACTCATTTCGAGACCTATGATAAGTGACATGACCTACAAACACTTGCATTGCATTCCCCTGAACATGAACTTAATTTTCCCTGAAGACATCTCCTACTTAAAACCCCTAAAAATATCCCTTTTTCCATTGGTGTGGTTCCATAATGCAGCCCTCGTGCCAATGGGGGAAATCCTCCAAAGAGGGGGCGCCAGTTGGCGCTCTGTCACAGAGTCGCACTCACGCAAACCATAATCAGTGGTGTTTTTTAACAAACAAACAGCGGAAGATTCATCCTAACAAATTCCTGGACTGAATCTATCTTGAGTTGGGTGGTTTGGCTTTGGATCTCCATAGAGAG
>APFE031140538.1:0-13224 GCA_000404065.3 Pinus taeda
TAAACAAATATTTTACAATACCATTAATAATATAAGTATGAATAAATATTTTACAATGTAGTTAAAAGTATAAAAGAGAAATCTTTTATATTAAAAAATAAGAATAACTATTAATATTTTATTAGAAATATGACATCATTTATATTATAAACATGAAATAGAAGTATGACTAATATTATAAAGTATTTTAAAATGTGATTAATATCATAAAGTATTACTATTCCATATTCAACTATGTGATGATTCTATGTGAGAATTGGAATAAGGACTAAATACTATATTAGGATGCGACATATTTGTATTATATTATGAAATTTTTTAGAAAGTTAGGAATTAGTATTAATATTATATTGGAAATGTGATATATCATATGAATATATAGTTGTAAATTGTAAAAATACATATTCATTATTTAAAATTTGAATATAAGGTAAGTTAAGAGTTAGAGTAATTATTTCAATTTTTATGTATTTAAAGTAATTTATTTTATAAGTTTTAAGATGATTTTACTTTATGAGTATACTTATATTATATCTAAAAGTAATTTTTGAGTAATTTATTATTATTATTTGTTTTATATCACTATCATAATTAAAGATGGGTTTTTATTTACCATTTAAAATACAATAAAAAACATTTCTAACTTAAATAATGCTAACTCAAACACAAAAGATGATATTATTTTTAAAAACATGATTGGTTTTTTTAAAGTTGATTTTAATAGTACATTTTCTATTTTCATATTGTTTTAGGCCTCCAAATTTCTCTAATTTGAAGGCTCCATAATTTTTTTCTCTTCATTTTCCTCATTGACATAATTCCATACACTAAACCTCTTTCACTTTTCCATAGTTTGATAATATATTTTCGTTGATGCTTCAAGATACATCAACATCTTCACTCCACTCTTAACCTAGGCTTTTTTGTTTACATGCAATGTAAATATTTTATTCCATCATATCTTCCTCCTTAAGTGTGTAAATAGTGACGTGCACCGCTAAATCTTCTTGCATACTAAATGGATTATCTTCTTCCTCATTTTCTTCCTTAGGAAAACCACTTGTAAATCAACTAAAACTCTTCTTATTACATGCTTCTTGTTGAAGTTTTCTCCACATCGTCCCCATCTTCTTTTGGCATGCATTTAACAACATACCTCATCCTCTTTGCTACGTCGCATAAACACAAGGGTATTTCTTTATTATGTACATTGGTTCTATGATTAGCTCATTGTCATAATATTTAATTTCATTCATTTCTCATGCTACTTCATAGCCTCGGTACTCCATTTGGTGCCTTCCCTTTATTCCTTTATAGTCTTAGTTCCATTAATTATTCCTACACACTCGTCAACAAATAAGTGACTAGATACAACAAGGGCTCTATTGGTATTCTCATATTTTTCTTCTACAACTTTTATTGTTATAATTACAACTCTATGGGCTACCTTCTCTTACATCACACACCTTTATTCTAAGGAAATAGCATCATCCTCATGCCCATCATCCCTATGTACCTTCCTTTCATTAATATGCTCCTCTTGCATATAGCATTCTCCTCCCTAAAAATAACAGTGGATAATGGAAACAATTTTATATCTTCCTTCATCCTCAATAGCCTTTAATGTTGTTACCTATTCAATTCCCTTATCTTTATCTGCATCCTTATCTATTGTTTCATATTTCTCATCCTCCAATATTGCAACATTATTCGTTGTTATTGAGATCTTCACTCATTATTGTTATACCTTTTTCCATAATTTCTATTTGAGTATGCCTCTAGAGTATACGAATTCTCCATGGTTGATCTTTCAACTCTTGACATGGTTGTTTCCTTTATCACTAATTTGTTAGGAAAAATATCGGCGGGGGGTGGTGCACGATGAATCAATATTTTTATTTCAATTCATATTCAATCTCAATGTTAGAGAAGTGTATGCTACTATTATTCACACAACTCACATGTGTATGCACCTTTGGTGAATGAAATTTGTGTATGTGCAAATTACCAATTGTTTACAATATCCATGAGTTGTTTAACTTAAC
This sequence comes from Pinus taeda, assembly GCA_000404065.3. Classification (NCBI taxonomy): domain Eukaryota; kingdom Viridiplantae; phylum Streptophyta; class Pinopsida; order Pinales; family Pinaceae; genus Pinus; species Pinus taeda. The sequence continues at coordinate 2,046 of APFE031140538.1, forward strand.
CATTGCATCATTAATTAATTATCCATTCATTATGCAATAAAAATGAGTAGTAAAGAGTAGATAAACCATAACAGATAAGAAACAATATTTTTATTTCAGTTAATCTTCAATCTCAATGTTAGAGAAGTGTATGATACTATTATTCACACAACTCGTGTGTGTATGAGCCTTCAATGAATGAAATTCATGTATGTGCAAATCACCATTTTTTCACAATTTCCATCATTTGTTAAACTTAACCATTGCATCATTAATTCATAACCATTACATCATTAATTCATTATCCATTATTTATCCAATAACAATGAGGAGTAAAGAGTAGATAAACCATAACAAATAAGCAACACATCAACACATAAGAACAATGGGATTTTAGGTGGAAACCCAATCAGTGGGAAAAAACCATCGTTGTTTTCATTTTGTCTTCTTCTTTTATTATAAAGAAAAGTCTTCTTACAATCTTTTACTAGCGCAAACCCTTTCCATCACGCAAGCTCCTACTTGTGGGGGGACACAACCTCCACTTGTTCTCGAACACCCTTTAGAAGGGATCTACAACCCCTTGATCAAGTTTATCGACTTCTACTTGAAGGAAGCTTTGACTCCCTTATTGAAGGCTCCAACCTTCAGCACCTTTGAGAACCACATTTAATAATATTTCAAATTGGATCCACCTCTCTCAATCAAAAACCAAAAGCTCTAGGCCACCTTTCATCAAATTTTCAACTGAACCTACACCCAACAATATGCTCAAGCCAAATACCAAGATACCAAACACTGATCACTAAAAACTGAATCATTGAATAAATGAATCATTGAACCAACCACTAAATCACTGAATACCAATATTGAATTACTTCAACCAGATCATACTAATGCACAACCAAACAATCACTCATGAAAATCAACACACATAACCAATCTATTTCCATAACCAAAAAACAATGCAAAACTTGATCAAATCATAATATATACGTGAATGACATTAAGGGGATCTATGTATATATGTGTTTCTCATGCATAGCACTAGCGTATAGATCTCATACCATTGAATACCAAATCCAAACCATTATGTATGTTCAAAGAAAATTAACCATCATCATAAACATTATTCAGTAGCAAGAACAATTGTCAACCACCCAGATAACGTAGTAATAAAACATTTTAGAATCTATAAGTGGTTGGTGTAAGGTAGATCTTTATATCTATGGGATACTCATGAATACAAGCTGTGTACAGGTCTCAAAATACTGAATTAGATCACCTATGCAAACAAAACTCATGTCAAACACAAATTCTGCATACTTCACTATCAAAATCATAGATCTCTGCTAATGCATTCAGATCACAGTCCCGCTATCACTACAAATATTGCATTGTTAGTTACCTAACATAAGTAAATCAATCAAGCATATGCATTAATTTTTAATACACTTTTAGATCTTTCAGATTTTAGCTTTCTACTTTCTCCATGGTGCACACCTATTCTGAATCAGATCACACATGAACAACCCATCGAATGCACACCCAACTCTTTGATCTCCTTCTCCTTATATATTCATTTACCTTGCCAATACCACAGGAAAATCATTTGGTAATAGTTGGTTGTAATTGTTGATGAGATCAATCAAACATTTTTCTCACAATTTTGTGGATGATTTCCATGGGAAAATATCATGGTTTTCTATTTTCCATGGGTAGGGTCATGTATGAGACTTTTTTTCGTTAGACTTGCATATTTATGTGACCCTTCTTCATAGGGGTCACTTATACTTTTCAAACTTCACATGTTTCATGCATCTTGTGACTAAGATTTCAATAATCTTCCTTATTCTCTGCAATTCTTGTACCATCATTCATGTCATGAGTGACAGTTCTATAACACATCATATTATAGCCATAATTCTATAAGATATAATTTTATAGCCAGGTTGACATCAAGAACATATTTTTCATGCAATTTTCCATCAAATACAAAATATTGGTCATAACGCCAACATATTTCATGTTCTACAACTTCAACATGTGCTATAGTATCTTACACTCTTGTGATAGTTTGATCAATGTCATCCCCTTCACAGTATTTTAAAATGTGATTAATATTATAAAGTATTATTATTCCATATTCAACTATGCGATGATTTTATGTGAGAATTGGAATAAGGAATAATACTATATTAAGATGCGACATATTTGTATTATATTATGAAATTTCTTAGAAAGTTAGGAATTAGTACTAATATCATATTGGAAATGTGATATATCATATGAATATAGAGTTGTAAATTGTAAAAATACATATTTATTATTTAAAATTTGAATATAAGGTATGTTAAGAGTTAGAATAATTATTTCAAGTTTTATATATCTGAAGTAATTTATTTTATAAGTATTTTAAGATTATTTTACTTTATGAGTACACTTATATTATATCTAAAAGTAATTTATGAGTATCTTTTTATTATTATTATTTTTATATCACTATCATAATTAAACATGGGTTTTTATTTACCATTTAAAATACTACAAAAAAACATTACTAACTTAAATAATGCTAACTCAAACACAAAAGATGATGTTATTTTTAAAAATATGATTGTTTTTTTTTAAGTTGATTTTAATAGTACATTTTTTATTTTAATATTTTTTTTTAGGCCTCCAAATTTCTCTAATTTGGAGGCCCCATAATTTTTTTCTCTTCATTTTCCTCATCAACATAATTCCATACACTAAACCTCTTTCACTTTTCCATAGTTTGATAGTGTATTTTTCCTTGATGCTTCAAGATACATCAACATCTTCACTCCACTCCTATCCTAGGTTTTTTTTGTTTACATGCAATGTAAATATTTTATTCCATCACATCTTCCTCCTCAAATGTGTAAATAGTGACATGCACTACTAAATCTGCTTGCATACTAAATGCATTATCTTCTTCCTCATTTTCTTCCTTAGAAAAAGTACTTGTAAATCAACCAAAACTCTTCTTATTACATGCTTCTTGTTGAAGTTTTCTCCACATTGTCCCTATCTTCTTTTGGCATGCATTTAACAACATACCTCATACACTTTGCTACGTCACATCAACAAAAGGGTATTTCTTTATTATGTACATTGGTTCTATGCTTAGCTCATCATCATAATATTTAATTTCATTCATTTCTCATGCTACTTAATAGCCTTGGCCCTCCATTTGGTGACTTCCCTTTATTCCTTTATAGTCTTAGTTCCATTAATTATTCCTACACACTCATCAACAATTAAGTGACTAGATACAACAAGGGCTCTATTGGTATTCTCATATTTTTCCTCTACAACTTTTATTGTTATAATTACAACTCTATGGGCTACCTTCTCTTACATCACACACTTTTATTCTATGGAAATAACATCATCCTCATGCCCATCATCCCTATGGACCTTCCTTTCATTAATATGCTCCTCTTGCATATAGCATTCTCCTCCCTAAAAATAACAATGGATAATGGAAACAATTTTATATCTTCCTTCATCCTCAATAGCCTTTAATGTTATTACCTATTCAATTCCCTTATCTTTATCTGCATCCTTCTCTATTGTTGCATATTTCTCATCCTCCAATATTGCAACATTATTCGTTGTTATTGAGATCTTCACTCATTATTGTTATACATTTTTCCATAATTTATATTTTGAGTATGCCTCTAGAGTATACAAATTATCCATGGTTGATCTTTCAACTCTTGACATGGTTGTTTCCTTTATCACTACTTTGTTAGGAAAAATATGGGTGGGCGTGGTACACAATGAATCAATATCTTTATTTCAATTGATATTCAATCTCAATGTTAGAGAAGTGTATGCTACTATTATTCACACAACTCGCATGTGTATGCACCTTCAGTGAATGAAGTTTGTGTATGTGCAGATTACCAATTGCTTACAATATCCATGAGTTGTTTAACTTAACCATTGCATCATTAATTAATTATCCATTCATTATGCAATAAAAATGAGCAATAAAGAGTAGATAAACCATAATAGATAAGAAACAATATTTTTATTTCAATTAATCTTCAATCTCAATGTCAGAGAAGTGTATGATACTATTATTCACACAACTCGCGTGTGTATGAGCCTTGCATGAATGAAATTCACATATGTGCAAATCACCATTTTTCATGATTTCCATCATTTGTTAAACTTAAGCATTGCATCATTAATTCATAACCATTACATCATTAATTTCCTCGTTCCTGTAAACCTTTCTGCTTCGCATAGCCCCGAACATCAAGGTAACCGTATAATCCTCTTTTACCACAACAACATTTTAATCCAAGTATTCAAAGACTTTACCTACTTACCTTGTGGTCCTTTGAGAAAGCGTCGCTCTGCCTCGTTGTAGCTGACTGAGATGTCGACCATGAACTCAATTAAAAATCCTCCTATAATGTGATCGAGCCAATGATCAATGCCACGTGTGATGTTATCCTTCAATGCTTCCAACCTTCGCACTAGCTCCATGGTCCATACAATAGGATCGTCAAGTTTCCACCTTCCTTGACTATTTGCTAGCTTTGTGATCCACTCGTATGGTTCAGTAGGGAAGAACGTGAAAAAGATTTTGTGGATCTCTGTATATAGGTAGCTACCTAACCACTGTTCTTTTGACAATTATGGGTTTATTTTTTCCTGTGCTGCAAACTTGTGAATTCTTCTGCCCAACCAGCTTTTGATTTCTTTCTTAGTTGGATTCCAATGGTACGACATCACACATCTTTTATGCATATTATGGTCTCGACAACGAAACCATTTGTTGGCTTGAGGGGGCCTAACCCAGGTTCAACTTTAGTTGGCCAAACAAATCCATACACTACTGGCCCTTTCGACGTCAGCCCACGGAGCGTAGACTGAAGTCTCACCTTAAGCAGTATGGGGGGATGTTAGAACCAAGTTTCTGCACCCTTGAGATGGTTGTGATGTCGGTTTATTCCAACTATACCTACCTTTGTGTAGGTTGCTTCGTGCTCTGTTCCACTCTTCACTACCTTGGCGATCTATTACAATCATCTTTCGCACAGCCCTAACTAGGGGTTGAAGTCCTTTCGTGCTGCTAGGGCAACAAACTGTGTTATTTCCCAAACTAGGCTAGGTATCCTACTTATCTTATTTACAAATCTTAATTAGACTCGTGTAAACAAATGTTCTTACTTCCGTTCACTTAACTAATACATTTATACACATTCGCACATCATATAATCATTAGAAGTGGAATTCATACCCAATATATCTGACATAGGAAAAACGACCTAAAGGCAATTTCCCTGGTTTTCATAATCACCTTACCATGAACCTATGGGTTATGTCCTACCTATACAAATCAGAAGCCTTTACATTGTGGTTTTAAACAAAAAAACCCCCACCAATCGCTTAACAACGATATAACACATAATCCACCAACTAACGTTGGCCCCCCCTGAATGCATAAGACCGGACCTCAAGTAGATTTAAACTCATGTCCATAAACCCCTCGGGTCCACTTAGCAATTGAACAGTGACCGGTCCCACGTTGACTTTCCACATTGGCTTTCCCTTTTTTCACAGGCACTTCACTCTACGTCGTTGAATTCGTCATCTAATCCGATGGTTGATAGTCACCCGATCATCGCACATCGCATATCCAATTTCTCCCGGACAGGGTTCATTCACTCATCAATGATGTGATGCGATATTAATTCAATGGTCAGCATCGACAATGATCCAATGGTCTGCAGCCCTTCAATTAATAAACGGGTTACCAAACAACTTAACCCCCATAGTTGATTGTGACGTAAGCGGTTGAAATTTAGATCGATGGCTAGGATTTAGTATGGCACTTCAACCCCGATCAAGACACCCGTAGACTCTTAACCTCCACAGTTACGTATTTCACTTTGGCTTGTTTCAGTTTTCCACCAAACATGGCGCTTCCACTCAATTTCCTTCTCACCTCCAAATTGACTTGATACCAAGTTCAACTCTGCCAACTCCTTTCTCCGCTTAGAAACAGTGTGTCGAGATTTCTCTGATTTTACTTTGCCTTACAACTATACCTCTATTTATTTAACACCGCTTCAAACTGGAATACATAATACTCCCTGTGTTATTTACCTTCTTTGAGATTTCGTAATTCGTTCTTTAATTGACCTGTATATACATCTATTAAATCCAAATTGGAATCACATGGATTCTACCCAGATGGTAAGTCTTTTGTCACTTAGAAAGACTTCTAGAAATTCAAATTGAATTCATTCATCATGGTTTATCCCAGAGAAACCATAAATTCACAATTACAGATCACTTAGCACATAAAAGGAATGACACACAGTCACAATGAATTCAATCTCCTCATTCATTAAACAAATGTACATATACAAATAAAAACCTGTTTACAATCTAAGTTTGGCCTGATCTGCCTTTACATGGTCTATATCAATGGCCCTTTCTCATTTCAATACCCATAGGCTCACAATCCAACCTTCTTGTTTTCTAACTCTCTCTCTCTAACTCCCTCTTTTAAGTCTTCGAGACTTACAAATTATACACAAAAGGCTTGTGTTAATCAATTTTGGTTTAGATCCTCAATCGTCTCAACTAAATCCTAAGAATCCTCTAAGTCCTCAATTAGTTCCTAAAATATTTTCTTTATTCCTTGAGGATCTCAACTTTCAACTAATCCTAAGGATCCTCCATAAATCATGAACTACTTTCTAAGATTTAGAATATCTCAATCCATACTAATTACTCATCATCACTCATTTTCTCCCACATTTGAGAACATTTACAGATATCCTCACAATATTGAATTAACTCCTATTCTAAATGTCTCACCTAAATCACTCAAAATATTTAAAATTACATTAATTATATACTTAGGAAAACCACTCTTTTGAAAACACAAGACCACCTAGATTCTACTAAATGTACACATTTTCGGAACCATGATGCTCCTGCATCAATAACAGATGCATAAATAGGAAATAAAGATGAAGAAATGATAAAAACTTGTCTTTATTAGTACATCCAGATGATTATAGACTCAACTCACCCTGCGCACTCAACTGCAGGGGTTCGCACACTCAGCTACGGACTTCTAGGCCTCTGCACACTCAGTTGCAAAGCCTCTACCTACGCTACGACCCAAAGCTAGACTTACACTTCAGAGCTATCTCACATACATCTTCATTGCTTTTCCATTTTGTATGTCTCTATCTACTTAGATCTTCGCTCTGTATATCTTTTACAACCGAAATTACATTATCAAAATAAGGGTGGACAACCCTATGACTCTTTAACAACTACGTGCTCTGCGCCGAGAAAATGTGGAGTCTTTACATTAGAATTACAAAATTGGACCAAAATCTGGGCTATAAGCCCCAAAACTGCCCTTGGGGGATCTCGTGCCCAACAAGTTACTGAGTCAGAATGCTGAACTAGAAGTGAGTTTCTCAGTAATGAAAGAAAATGACTAATGCAAAAGGGTTTTCTACTTTTCTTTTATATTTATGGTAAGAAAAATGGAGGGAAACCTATAATTAATGTAACGAATCAATGGAGTGGCATATGAGGTGATGGGGTATGGTGGGTGAGGTGGATGGTAATGAATAAGAGTGACGAGTGACATGGAGGAAGTGAGGTGGAGTGAAACGGTGTGGGTGGCTTGTTGTAGTGTTAGGGAGTGTACGAGAGGTTCATCATGCTTGAACCCCCACAGCAATCACAGGCCGTAGATCTTGGTCGACCATATCAACGTCATGGTCAACAATGGGGGTTGAGCCTGAATTATAACTCGTGCTCATTGTTCCCTCGTAGAGCGCTTTGCTCACCTCTTAAGCTGTCATTTGATCACATTTCATTAAACTTCTCGAGTTTTAGGAGATGGGTCGAGCCCATCTTGTAGTGCTTTGAATGCCACCGATAACATAAATCAAGTCACTACTTCAGACTTTCAAATCCTCTTTTAAGTTTTCAAAACTTTAAACATAATATTTTATTTTATTTTTGTGATAATATTAAAAAATAAAATTCAAATGACAATGGATGCTACAACACCACCCATGGATCCTTTCCCAATATGAGATCCATCCTATTCCCAATCTGCCAATAGAGACACATCCTAATGAGACCAAAACCTTTAGAAATAGCCTTCTAGATTATTGATTCGCCTTTATGGCTATTGGAAGTCGCATGCATCTATTCATACAGAGAAGTAGGAGAATCATATTCCTTGTATAATAATTTTTCCCATAGCAACCACCTAAGAAGAAATCTCCAACCACTTTTTGCAACCAGAGCATAGGAAGACCAAAAAATATCTTTTAAACCCAAACCCCCAAGTATTTAGGGGAAAGTAATTGAATTCAAGAAGCTGAAGCAAATGGTCTCTTATCCTCTCTACCAGCCCAAAGGAAGTGAAGGGAGATTTGTCTAATTTTTTTAATGATTCCTTTAGGGATCCAAGCTAAAGTTTGTCAAAAAATTAGAATGGACTCTATGACTAACTTAATGAGAACCAACCCACCCACATGAGATAACCATTTATTACACCAAAATTTTATTCATTCTTCAATTTTTTGCAATCAACCACTAGTAGTTTCTTTTTTTATAGTTATTGGGCTTAAGCAACAAGCCTAAGTATTTGATACCCCCCATGATATCATCCACTTTTGCTTCAATAATCCTTGCCAACCGTTGCTTGAACTAATCGTGGATACCCCAATAATATATGATGGATTTTCATGGTGTATAAAAATACTAGTGGCCTTACAAAAATCTTTCAAAATTGATTTTAGATTTTGGATGTAATGTATAATTTCTTCACAAAGAATAAGGATGTCATCAACAAAGAGTATATGGGAGATGAAGAAATTCTGACCTAGTTGCATACCTTTGAAAGTTCTTTCGACGCATGTAGAGGAAATGTGTCTATTAAGACTTTAAGTAACCAAAAGTAATAAAATAGGTGAGAGAGGACAACCTTTTCTTAAGCCCTGCTCCCCATCAAACAATTCTAAGATAGCTCCATTGATCAAAAGAGAAAAGGACAAAGACTTGATGCAATTATAGATCCAAGCCACAAAATCTTGATGAAACCTAAGATGTAGAAGGAGGATACAAATTAAAATCGAGTTTACTTAGTCAAAAGCCTTATAAAAATCCACTTTATACAACACCACCTACTTCCTTTATTTTTTAATTGAATGGAGACATTCCTAGGCAATCCCAATGACATCGTGAATTTTCCTGCCATGTATAAAACTAATTTTTTGGGAGAGATGTGATCAAAGAGAGTATTTTTTATACAGGAGACAATAATCTTGGAAATAAATTTGTATGTAGAGTTAGAAAGGGATATATGGTGAAAATCACAAAACAAGTAGGCTTGTCAATTTTTGGGATCAAAGTTATGAAAGTGGAATTAAAGGGACCAAAAACATGGCCATTTAGTATTGAGTTTTCTGCAAGTTGAAGAAGATCATGGATAATGATCTCAAAGTAGGTTATGAAAAAATCAATAAGCAAGGCATCTAGACCAGGGATTTTACCTTTATGAAAACCAGGGCTAGTTTTTCAAGAAGAGGGCTTGAGAACCCCAAAACCAATGTTGTGCCAATAACTTGTTGGCATCCTCTGGCGAGTTCATAGTCCATGCTAACATCCCTTTGCTAGAATCATACATTTGGTAAATAACACAATAACTCTTGAAAAGTACTAGCAAACCTATGTTTCAGTACCTCCATGTTCATTCTACAGTTGGAAAATCTCTCAACTATAGTATATTAAGTCATCGTTGAAATGTCATTTAGACAAACTCCCACCCACAACACAACACTGGTTTCTGTCGCTTTCTGGTTGATGCATTTCCTACTAATATTCTCCTTCCAGGTGCTCGCTGGACTGGGGCTAGCCAGGGAGCCAGACTCCTTATTCAAAGATGGCACACCACTAAACATGTTAGCAGTAAGCAAACTACTAATCAACCCCTTTTCATCTCGTCTAGAATTGCTTTAGGTAAAGCTCTAGAGTTGTAGAAAGGCCAAAATTATCATGGATTTCACTAAGGTAATTGAAATAATAACTAGGAAGAAACCAAACATGAAAATGGCTTGTTCAATAATTTGCATGATGCCAGAAAAAGAAAGTCTCATGATTAAGAAAAAACAAAGCACATGTGATGCCACAAAAAAGAAAATATCACATTAAAAAAAAGCACATGTAATGCCACAAAGGGAAGAAAGTGTCCATTTAAAAAAATAAAAATAAAAAAAGAACACAGGCAGAGGAAAGTGTAGGAGAATGTGAAATTAAAAACAAAAAGAAACACCTATTCTTCGTTGTTACCATTCTAGAAGACATTCTTTATTATTACATACACCCACTTAAACACACATGTTCTTCATTGTTACCCACTCATGAAGAAAGACGTTCTTCATTATTACACCTACCTAGTCATGATATAGATTAGTAAGCATGCGTATTCCATTTATATTTTCTTGAATCCGGACGGTGTCTGAAAGAGAGGAAAGCGTCTAATTAAAAAAAGCGAAAGCACATGTTTTTTTAATTGTGATACCAGTGTAAAAATGAAACACCTGTTCTTCGTTGTTACACACTCGTGACGTGGATTGAAGAAAGACGTTCTTCATTATTATACCCACGCGCTTATGACTAAGCATGCGTATTCCATTTATATTTTCTTGAATCCGGAGCTCTAGGTGTTAAAATTGTGGTTTTATTGAGCCTGTGACTATGTTTTTGTGTTTTTTTTATATGTCCATTCTATATTATGTTATATGTCTATTCATTTTAAGTTATGCTTTTGTTCTCAATGTGAATAATTTTTTTGACTTTTATAGTGATATACTGATAGCGTATCAGTGATGCAATTTTGTTTATATTTTAAAGTTAACTATTTAATTTAAACCAGATCTGGAAGATACGTATACTAAATGTAAAACAATCTTCATTTCAAATTAAAACAGGTTTCTGTTTTTTCTTTTGAAAAAAAAGAGTGCGCAGAGATGGACTCTATTAATGAATACGTGTGAAGAGTTCAACTCTTCGAAAGTTTTCCGACTTTTGTCCACCCAAGTCGTACAGTCACCCAAAATTATTAATATTCAAACACAGAAATTAATATTAAAAAATGCACTTCTAGCGC